>JABWTJ010000072.1:0-189441 GCA_016801875.1 Solanum sitiens
CAAATACCATTTCTATAACAGCACAAGGGGAAATTACACAAGTATAGAGTAGTGAACATATAATGAAGTAGTTCCATGTACTTATAATGGGGAAAGAAATATTGTTAGCTATTTGTAGATAGTACGCTGCCACCATGCTTTCTTTTCTAGAAATAGAACTTATGAGAATCACTTCATTGATATTAATTGCAGGTGGCAGATTTCATGCTAAAAGGATATAGAATCGAATAGCCTTACATACCTTATATTTATGACCAATACCACTATCACGATTCAGCATTCCTTAATGGGTGCTAATCTACAACATAAGTCATGATTAAGCTAACATCAGCAGCTAATCACAATAAGGTTCTCCAAAACAGTAGCTAAAAATACTTGATGGAAATCAGGCCCATACAACCCTTACATAAATGGTGAACCACCACACCCTTCCTCTACACATTAATACATCTTCAAACATCATTTCCAGAGATACCCAAACAGCCCTCAACAACAATATTCATAAGGCCAGGGCCACTATCAATCTCAATCTTTCAGCATATAGGAGACTATTGACTCAAAGATTTATCATATCCATGAATTCTTGATAAATATATACAAAATTCTCCAATCCAAACATGATCAAAGAGAGGAAAACAAATGGGTTGAAGTCTTACCTTAATTCTGGAAATTTATCCTCTAAACTTGTACTTCAAGAATTCAAACTCTCCTTCAAACTTCTTACTTGAAAATGAGACAGCACTCAAGAATCCCTAAGGTGTTTTAGGGCTGCTTATTGAAGCCAAGAGAGACCAAGAAAGAAACTTAAGAAAATCTGAAATTTTGCAAGTTCAAAATGGAGAATAAGACTTGATCATTATCCTTTGAAAAAGGAGGTGTTATGGCCGACACTCTTGACCAATTTTGGGCCATATAATGTCAAGTAGGTGCCCCACCTGCTTGTCCTTTTAACTTGGGCCCTTTTGAACTTAATATTATTGGACCTTGGCTGACCATTTTTCCTTTGTTCTTTTAATCAGCTTGGGACAGATTAGTGCAAGTAAGTGGTACACACTTGGCCCAATAACATGGTAAAACAAATCTTAGGAGGCCATGTACTTACTTAGTTTCACTTGGGCTTTATCCATAATGGCCAATTGGCAGATTTGGCTGTTGGGCCTTCTTTCATTCACATTTTGTTTAATAGGTTTGGGCTTCAAATGAGCCCCTAAATATAAGCCTAAATCTGGTCAATCAAACTTGGGCCCTTTAACTATAATATAGATCAAGTAGGTGATGCAGCTGCTAGCTCAATTACCACCTTACTATAATTACTTAAATACTTTCCATCGGAGTTAACTTGCAATACATATGCTAAAATGTGCAAGGCATTACATCACCTTCCAAGCTAGTTTAAACCAACACTAATCATGTAAGAAACATGATCCCTCACCTACACTATAAGTATATGTCAAGTATAACATGAATAGAACTACCACATACAAAAATATAGGCCGTTACACTCTTTTAGCAACATGATAAACATCATACGATAGTCTAAATATGTCTCACATAAAAATTATCTAAAGAATACGAGTCTTGGACTTAACCAATACAAAGTCAATATGTCAAATAGTCCTTACTACAATAGAATCCAAATGATAAAAGGAAATAAAGAGTATCTCTTAAAACTAATAAAAACTTCATAAGCTAGAATAATGAAAAGATAGCATCCCCGAACATTAGGAATTACCAACAATTGGACAAAGAGTTCCAAGCTTCTTAAAACGACCTTCTTAATCTTCAATGGCCAGACCCTACATTTGTAGTTATGTAAAGTAAGGGGTTAGTATGACACATGTACTAAGTATGGGTATATGCACATAAACATTTAAGGACAAGCATGAAAAAGGGTCATTTATTTAGAAAGCATGCTAAGTCATTTCAAATCCTTTAATGCACATACAATAGAGCATAAAAAACATAAGCATCACAACAACATAAAGCATGATCCTAACCAAAGACATATCATCATAAATTCATATTAACATTTCATGTTCATTAGATCATATAACATAACATACAAGACCCTTACCAATAATCGCATCCTAATCCTACAAGTGCAATGATCATGTGAATCCCCATAACCCCCACATAATCAATTAGACAAGATAGGAGACCATAAGTAATGTTTTGCTTCATACAACTTACCTCATATGTAGTCATCATCACACATAGCAACATATATAACATTTCATGTTCATTAACATAGTCAACATCATATATGAAGAACATCATATATCATAAGCATTTTACATTTAATATTCATATTACATAGGAACAACATTCTAGGATTTCTCTTAGAGTCAACTTGTGCAATGTCTAGGTAAAGTCCCATACCCCTAGTTATTCTAAGTAGACTCATCAAGTCACCCTAGTCAATGTCTATTTATTTTTCATTCATTTTACTTGAGGAAACAATCGCCTTAACCAACATTAGACCATGTGAGCTAAACATGGAATCCGGTGTCATGAAACCCCACACCGACAGAAGGTGGTCTACTTGCCAAGGTAGAACAAAACACGAACATAGCATTCTAGGTGGATCCACTAGCTAGTATTCTTATGGAGGAAACATAGTCCAAGAACTAGGAGACATATTAGAGACCCATAGTTCCACATTACATGGCAGCCTCTATCTCATGAGATTCATTGTGAACCTACCTTCCAACTTGGGAAGGGACACCTCTCATATCTAGTTCACTCGGTGCTAGGCTAAAGTCCCTTTTTGAGTAATCTTTAAGTTATGATTTATCATAAAACTTATCATAGGCCATAGGAGATTAACTCCTTGTATAAACAAGATCAGAAGCTCTTTAGGTTTATATGAGAATTTCCTTTCATCACAACCCTTAATTTGTGAAATTAACATATCGTAAACATATTGTGTAAGGCATACAAGATAAACACCATCAACTTGCATTATCGTATCCTTACTATGAGCACACATTTAACATTTTCATAGGCCAACATATATGCATAGAAACATAATACATACTTCAATTTCATAGCTACATCCATTATAGGCCAACATCAACATAATAGAGCAATCATGGCTTTAGAAGACTTACCTATTGCTTCCAAGAATCTTCCTCAAGAACTTACACTCAATTCATAGCAATCATCCAATAATATATTGAAATACTCAATAACATAACCAATCCCAACCACTATAGTCATATACAAGACCAATTCATAGTTAGGGTTAAGGGAAAGGTTTCATCTATGAGTTCGTTCAAGCTATAGTTCCAATCTCAACATTACATAACATTAAGTGATAGATATAACATAATTGAATCCATTATTTAGAGAAGGAACATGCTTAACATGAAAACCCAACATTACATATCAATTACCAACAAATACATACTTAATTAGCCATAGAAAATCATTGTTTTTCATTATTAATCATCATTCTCAAGCTTGGAAGAAAACCCGTTTGTAGAATAAAAACCGTAGCAATTGAATTGTTGTAAATCATCTTTTAAAGGACCCCTTGGGGAAAGGAATCCCAATATATCACATACCTTATTGACGATTATTCCATGAATTTTGAATAAAAACCTTGGAGTCTTCGTCTTCTTCCTCAAGCTTTTCTTGTTCTTCAATGGTGGTTGAAAGAGAAAGAGTTTTTGACAGAGATAAGAGGGATTTGATAATTCTGATTTGAAGTGAGGAAAGTGGTTAAAAACTGACCTAAACCATTATAAACTCGTCCCCTAAAATACCCAAAAGACCAGTCACTTAAATGAGTCTTTTTGTGAAGTTATATTGAATTAAAAATGACGTGGACGAATTTGGGAAGTGGTTGCGCATCGCGGAGGAAATTTCACATTTATTTTTGAAAATAGGAGTTGAGGAAGTGGACCTCATGGAGGCCCGCATCACGAGGCAACTTTTTGCCCTCCTTGTGTTGGCTGTGCGACGCGAGGTGGATGCCAAATCTTGGCTGTTGCAAGTTTCTTTGGCATCTTGCTCACCAATGTTCAGGTTCTCCTCAAGGACCCTTCGAGAGGTCCTTTGTCACGACTGGAATCTAGACCCCAGACAAGACCGGCGTCGTTGACCTCTCAGAGGTCGCAGATAAGCCTACTTACGTCATTCTTACTTCATCTAGGTTAATTTTAGCGGAAAATTTGAAACTTTTTGTTTCTTATCATGCATAAAGGTCATTCTACTTACATTCATAATGTTCACAATCAACCATCTAACATTAAGATTATCAACTGAAAGAAATAGTTTAATACTGCATTAAATATATAATTGCCAAAATAGCACCAATACAATGTCTGAAATAAAAACGGAAAGAAACACTAGTGGAACATACTCCACTAGCTAAAGCCTACATCTAAGCTAGATAGTAACGGTAGACATCCTCGAAAGCATGAGGGCCTACCAAGTCCGGATGAAAGCTCCACGTCCGGATAGCTGCAACGTCAACCTGTAAGCTCTAGCGTCCACCTGTGCCTGCACCTAAAAATATAGAGTTGTATGGAATTAGTACACACTTGTACTAAGTATGGGTATATTCAAGCACACACCAAGGACATACATGAGTAAGAATAGTTATTTCCTAACAACATGATTATGGAAAGTCAAGTCAGTGGACTTGCCAAATTGGGATTAGGAAAGTTAATGGGCTTTCCAAATTTGGATTAGGAAAGTTAGTGAGTTTTCCAAATTTGGATTAGGAAAGTCATGCCATGAGAGTAACATGCATCATCATACATATCATATTGCACACAACACATAACGTCTTACACATAGCACATAACATATTGCATATATCATATAACATCTTTCATATCATTCATTCATATGCCATGAAACCTTGGAATCATGGACTTGACATTAAGACTTCCCAAAATAAGGGTTCAACATATGGGACCTCAACTAGGGAGCCTTCTTTAGCAAACACACAGTCTGCTTCATTCATTCATACGTACTTCATTTCATTCATTCATAAGCTAGTGTAAATACCAGCTATACCTAGGATGTAATTTAAGACTCTCATCGGGTTTGCTGTGCAATGATCAAGAATAACCTAGTGTTATTACTTGAGTCTAGCTCACCTCTTGATTATCCTATCCTAACACCTTTGATATCGTTCATTTCATTATGTGTATCATTTGAGGCTAGCCTCATTCATTCATTGGGAACTTTAACTTTAACCGACATAGATCATGTGAGCATCATGAAATACAGTGTCTCCCCCACATCGAAAAGAGGTGGAATCACTGGCCAAAGCAACCCAAAACATGCTAGCGTACATGGGAATTAAACCCCGCCAGATCCCTATATTGGCAGTATAGGTTCGAAGACTAGGAGATATAAAGAGACTCATACCCGGCATGCCGTACAGTCTCATCTCATGAGAGTTATGTGAACCTCCGCCCTTCCCGAAAGAAGGCTGATCCGCTCATAGCTAGTCTATCGGTGCTCAGTATAAAGTTCCATTTCATTAAGCTCAAACGTCATGGAAGCTGGCTTCTAGTATGAGGACATCATAGTTCAATAGATGATTTTTCATCTCATCATTAGTATTAAGTATACATTATTCTCAATACTTTCATTAGAGTGTTCATAGAGACTGGTCTCCTCATTAACTTTACACTCTCATAGGTGAGTACGTTTTGGCAACATTTACTTAGGCTCATTTGAGATTGCTCTCATCTTTTTCATTAGCCTCTTATCATGTTGTCACCTTATTCATTAACTTTAGCACATTGCTCTTCATAATTACTCACCCCTTATTTCGTGAATGTTCATTTCATCATATGCCAATGCACTTGGCCATTTAGTGTGTTTCACACTCTTACTTAACCCTTCTAGGGTTTCATCACTTCATTACATACATCTTAGGTTAACTTATTTTTAAACATATGTTAGACTTATGGGTCAATACATACAACCCATGAGGCTTCATTCATAGTTCGTTTAAGTGATTCATTTCTTCCTAAGATTATGTGGTACAGACTTATGCATCTTGTATGTATGCCAAGATCTCGATTTCGATCTAAGTACGTAGCATTATTCTTGAATATTTAATTCACGTATGACTTAAGTATCAATACAGAATTTGGGCAAGGGAACCCGGTTTCGAATCCCTTGGACAACACTTTCTATTTTTCTTTTTATTTAATTTCCGTCCACATAACATTGGGACCCTAGATCGAGCCCCAACATCAACGTTTCCTTTTTATTTCTATCCTTTGAAAATTCTCTTCCTTGGCCGAGGGGTTGTGGGATCGAACCCCCACAGCCCCTTTTATTTTTTTATTTATTTTCCCTTGACTATCTCTAGTTGACCATGAGGTTGTGGGATCGAACCCCCATAACCTCACTTTACTTTTCTTTTAATTATTCTTTACTGCCTAGAGGTTGTGGGTTTGATTCCCACGCCTCACATTTCTTTCCTTTTCATTCTTTCCTTAAGCTTGACCAAGAGGTTGTGGGTTCGAATCCCACTCCTCTCATTTCTTATTTTCATACATTATTTTCCAGCCAAGACCATGGTTCGATTTCCCCTTATCACATTGTTTTTCACTTCTTTATTTCTGCAACTTTTAACGTGGTGAGGTCACCGGTTCGACCCTCAGTGACCTCACTTGTTTTTCTTCACTTTTCATGACATTTTAAACCACTTAACTTGACTGAAATTAATCAACAAAGTGATGGAAAATTGAGTTACTTTTTTAGCTTCTTTTTCATTACATTACACGTTAGTTCTTAGGGGAATTTCATAGTGCATTTAGAACGTTTTAGGTGTATTTTCATAGATTCGTTTAGCCAAGAGATTATCACTCAAATCAGCCACGTTTCATCTCATATGAACATCACAATTTACATAAACATGTGTACATGAAATACAAAGAACTAACATGCCATTTCAAGTCCTAAGCCGTAACCAGTAGCCACGGCAACACATCCACACACGTAGTTACATTTTCGAAAAACATCAACATAAGTCACATAATTCCAAACATACATATAAACATATAATCATCACAAAAACACGTTTCATCCCTAGTTTTCTACCAGCAAACATAACCAACCTATGATTCAATGGGAGCTAGTGACAGGGACATGCAACGGGGAACAACCCTAGTTTTCGGAATAGATTCGTCTGAACCTTAGGGGTCTCTTGGGAAAGGGACCAAGAGAGAAGAGAACCCATACCTTTTTTTGACGTTCAAACCTCGACTTGCTGCCCAAAAACTTCTCCAAACACACGTCCAACACCGAAAGTTCAACACCCCACTCGACGGAAAACCTTCTCTTTGCCTACGTGATTGATTAACGTTATTTTCTTATATTTTCGTGTGAGTTCTTCAAGTGTGAAGAACCTTGGTAAATTTTCTGTTCTTGAATGTTATTTGGCAGAGAGAAACGTGAATGGGAGAAGAGAGATTGAACGTGAAAGTGATTTAGACGTGAGAGGAGAGAGTTACCTTAGGCTTAGGAGTCTAGTTTAGGACTTAGTCAAATAAGGTTTAGTTAATTATTAATAAAAGTCTGATTTCCCTTTTATTTTAAATCAGCCAATAAATAAAAAATATTGATTAATTACATTAATTTACGAACTTAAATAAAAACAACTTTAATTCATTGCTTCCACCTAGGTTCGAACCCGGGTGGAGTAAGACTTCACTTCAAGAGCCAATTTTCGGCCCTCTCTCTCCAAAATGCCCCTCCACCTTATTAATTAAATAATTAATTATATATTTAGGGTAATTATGATACTACCCTTAGCCTAGAAAAAGACCATTTTACCCCTAGACCCTCCAAACCGAAGATTTTCCCTTTTTAAGTCCAGTAACGACTCATTCGAGTAAATCTTCGTATTCAAGAGCCCTACATGGATGGACCCAACCTTTCCTAGATCAACTAACTCCCCAAGTTAGTTGGCTTGGCTGTATCAAGGGTTCAGAGGTCTGGTTCTACGCGCATCAATCCGTGTGAACCCGGTCTAATCGTAGGCATTCTAGACACATTAAGCATTACTTATCATATCCATTTTTAGGGTTGTTACATTATCCCCCCCCCTTAGGAACATTCGTCCCCGAATGACACTTCTAACTATCTAACGTAATGCCAGTCAGATCATAACATAGTTAATATACACAATCAAGCAATAGCAACAAAGAACGGAGAGAAACTTATACTTAAGAGTAGGAAGTCTAACCTCAAGAGCTGAAAAGATGTGGGTAGCGGGATGTCATATCGCCCTCGGCCTCCCACGTAGCACCCTCAACAAGATGATTCCTCCACAATACCTTCACTGTGGCAATCTCCTTGTTCCTCAGACGCTTGACGTGTCTGTCTAAGATCTCAACAGGCACCTCCTCATAGGACAAGTCTTCATCAACCCCCAAACCTTCCATAGGTAGAATCGATGCTGGATCACCTAGGCACTTCTTTAACATGGATACATGAAAGACTGGATGGACAGAAGCTAGCTCCGCAGGCAATGCCAACTCATAGGCCACCTCACTCACACGCTGTAGGATCTCATATGGCCTAACATACCTCGGACTCAACTTACCCTTCCTGCCAAACCTCATCAACCCCATTCATAGGTGATATCTTCAAATAGACTTGGTCACCAACATCAAACTCTAAGGGCCATTTTCTGTTATCTGCATATGACTTCTGCCGACTGTAAGCAGTAGCCAACTTGACCCTAATCACCCTGACCTTCTCTAAGGCCTCATGAATGATCTCTGGACCCAAAATGGATGAATCTCCAACCTCGAACCACCCAACTGGAGATCTACACCTCCTACCATACAGTGCCTCAAATGGTGCCATCCTAGTGCTGGAGTGATAGCTATTATTATAAGAGAACTCTATCAAAGGCAGATGGTCATCCCAGCTACCCCTGAAGTCAATCACACACGCTCTCAACATATCCTCCAATGTGTGAATGGTGTGCTCTGCCTGCCCATCAGTCTGAGGATGAAAGGCAGTACTAAGCTTTACCTGCGTGCCTAAGCTCTTCTGGAAGGATCTCTAGAAATGTGAAGTGAACTGAGCTCCTCTATCTGAAATGATTGACAAAGGAATCCCATTCCATCTCACAATCTCATCAATGTAGAGTCTCGCATAATCCTTGGCTCTGTAAATAGACTTCACAGGGATAAAGTGGGCAGAGTTAGTCATCCTGTCCACAATAACCCATATGGAGTCATGCTGTCTCCTAGTCCTCGAAAGACCAACCACGAAGTCCATATTAATGGCCTCCCATTTCCAAGTCGAAAACTCAATAATCTGAGTAAGACCACCAGGCTTAAGATATTCTGCCTTAACCTGCTGACAATTAGGACACTTGGCCATATATTCTGCAATGTTTTTCTTCCTGCCATCCCACCAATAAATCTGCTTAAGATCATGATACATCTTGGTGGAACCTGGATGTATGGAATATCTAGAACCATGGGCCTCTGAAACAATCCTGGTCCGCAAGTCATTGACATCTGGTACACACAGCCTGTCCTGGTACCTAAGTATGCCGTCACCTCCCAAAGCAAAAGACTCATTCATCTTTATTAACACTGAGTCCTTCAGCTCCATCAACACAGGATCGAGATGCAGACCCTGCTTGACTTCAACTACCAAGGATGATTCAGAACTAGGATGAACTGAAACACCCCCACTAGTAGAGTCAACCAACCGCACACCCAGTCTAGCCAGTCAGTGTACATCTTTCACCAACTCCTTCTTCTCATCCTCAACGTGGGTTGTACTTCCCATGCTCATCCTACTCAAAGCATCAGCTACAATATTAGCCTTACCTGGATGGTAGTGGATATTCATATCATAGTCTTTCAACAGCTCCAACCATCTCAGCTGACGTAGATTCAACTCCCTCTGCGTGAAGACGTACTGGAGACTCTTGTGGTCTGTGAACACATCCACATGTAGTCCATACAAGTAGTGCCTACACAGCTTCAGTGCAAACACCACAGCTGCCAACTCCAGGTCATGAGTGGGATAATTCTTCTCATGAATCTTGAGCTGTCTGGACGCATAAGCTATCACCTTACCAACCTGCATAAGAATATAACCCAAACCAACCCTAGATATATCACAATAAACAGTGTAATTCTCACCACACTTAGGCAAAGTAAGCACCGGGGCTGAAGTGAGTCTGTCCTTGAGCTCCTGGAAACTCTTCTCACAAGTCTCCGTCCACTCGAACTTGGCCTTCTTTTTAGTCAAAGCTGTCAGTGGGGCAGCAATGGAAGAAAAACCCTCCACGAACCTGCGGTAGTAACCAGCCAATCCCAGAAAGCTACAGATATCGGTGGGAGTAAGAGGTTTTGGCCAATTCTTCACAGCCTCAATCTTCCTGAGGTCCACCTCCACGACCTGATCAGACACAACATGACCCAGAAAGGTCACTGATCTAAGCCAGAATTCACACTTGCTGAATTTGGCATACAACTGATGTTGTCTAAGTACCTGCAAGGTTAGTCTCAAATGCTGTTCATGCTCTTCCTTGGTCCTAGAGTAGATGAGGATGTCATTAATGAATACTATAACGAAAGAATCAAGGTATTCACGGAAGACTCAGTTCATAAGGTCCATAAATGCAGCTGGTGCATTTGTGAGACCAAATGACATGACTAAGAACTCATAATGACCATAACGGGTACGAAAGGCTGTCTTTGGGATATCTCTATCCCTAACCCTAAGCTGATGGTACCCTGAACGAAGATCAATATTTGAGAAGAAACTAGACCCTTGGAGCTGATCGAACAAATCATCTATTCTAGGAAGTGGATACTTATTCTTTATAGTGACTTTGTTAAGCTTTCGATAATCGATACACATTCTAAGGGTTCCATCCTTCTTTTTCACAAACAACACTGGAGCGCCCCAAGGGGATATGCTCGGCTGAATAAAACCCTTATCAGTGAGATCTTTTAACTGCAGCTTCAACTTTTTGAGTTCAGCTAGAGCCATTCTGTAAGGAGGAATTGAAATTGGTTTAGTAACAAGTTCTAAGTCGATACCAAAGTCAATATCTCGAGGGGGAGGGACTATAGGCAAATCATCAGGAAATACATCTAGGAACTCATTCACTACAGGCACTGAGTCTATGGAAGGAATGTAATGATCTAAATCATTAACACTCACAAGATGACATAATAACCCCTTGGACATCATTTTATTGTCCTTAAGGTTCGAAATCAAGGGATAAGGACGACTCGAGTTGTACCCCTCCCAGACCAGCTCTACCTCATTAGGGAAACAAAATCTCACAACCCTACTACGGCAATCCATACAAGCATAACAACTATGAAGCCAGTCCATGCCAAGAATGATATCAAAATCGTTCATAGGTAACTCAACCAACTCTGCACACATAGTCCTACCACATACAACTATTGGGCAATCCTTGTACACTCTATCAGCTCTTACATTTTCTCCTAAGGGTGTACTAACCACTATAGGATCATGCAAAACTTCAGGCAATATCTCAAAAGTGAGAGCAAGCAAAGGAGTTACAAAGGAAAGCGTAGACCCTGGATCAAGTAAAGCATAAACAGAAGTTGAGAATACTTGCAGCATACCGTGACCACATCAGCGTACTTCTCCTGGTCCTCCCTGCCCTTCAGGGCATAGAACTTGTTCCTCTTAGGAGGCTCGGCTGCTGCTGCACCCTGTGGATTAGGCCTAGGCTTAGCATTACCTCCAGCCTGACCTCTGTTCTGTGGGCAGTCTCTAACCATGTGCCCACTTTTACCGCAACCGAAGCAGGCATTAGTGCCCTGTCTGCACTCTCATCTGTGAGCACGGCGACCCTTAGCACAGTTCTTTCTGGGACGCTGCATCTCACCTCCATTGCCCTTCTTGGGATCAGGTTTGCCTCCTCTAGGTGTTGTACTCCTCTGAGAATTAACGTTCCTAGAACTTTGTTGCCCCTTTTTGAACCTGGACTGCTCACGGACGCTAAAATTATTTCTATGGCCTCCATGGCTTGGACCTGCCTGATCTTGAGGCTTAGGCCTCCTCGCATCACGAACGCCCCTCTTCTTGCGGCTGTCCTCTACCTGCTGGACATGCACCATCAACCTGGAGAGGTCCATGTTATCATACAGCATCGCGTACTGACACTCCTCCTCCAGATCTCCGTTGATTCCTGTGAGGAACCTGCTCATCTCATCCCTGCGGTTTGATACAAGGGAAGTAGCATACCTGGATAGTTTAACAAACTTCAGTACTCATCTCATCCTTGTTGTTAGATACAAGGGATAGTAGCATACCTGGATAGTTTAACAAACTTTAGGGAATACTCCCTGACTGTCATTGATCCCTGCTTAAGGTTGATAAACTCCTCAACCTTTGCCTCCCTCATATCCCTGAGAAAGAATCTCTCCAGGAAGGCTGTCTTAAACAGCTCCCAAGTGATCGGAACTCCGCCCAAAGCTCGGCTATCTTGCCACATCTTGCACCAAGTCTGTGCCACATCCTTGAGCTGATAGGAAGCCAGCTCAGCCTTCTCAGTATCTGTGGCCCCCATGGCCACCAAAATGTTGTGTACCTCCTCCATGAACTCTTGGGGATCCTCTGAATTCTTGGACCCTGTGAAAATAGGAGGATTCATCTTTGTAAAGTCTCGTAACCTGTCAGCCATGCTACGTACCGATGGTTTCTCCCTTTGAACATTCTGTCAGTTGACCTGGGCAGTCATGGCCTGGGCCTGCATAGTGATGGCCTATGCCATCTGGGCCATAGATGCCCACACCTCCGCATCAGTCAACCCAGTTGGATTAACCGGCATAGCCACTCCTTCAGCTGGAGCCTGGGCTGGGACCTGATTGCCCCCAGCAGCTGCTCCTCCTCTCCTCTGACCAACGTTCCTCCTAATATTCATTCTCTGAAAACAATAAGAATTGATGTTAGACATGCTCATAACACCAAGAAATCAGACATTAGGAAAAGCACGATAAGATCAGAAGAAGGGAAATTTTCCTACGCATCATGCAGTCTCTAATTCAGGATAGTGGTGCACTTGACAACCATGACTTAGAAACTACTCAATGTGGTTGATGTGAACATGTTATTCTTGAAATTTAACCTAGTGCTCTAATACCAACTTTGTCACGACTGGAATCTAGACCCCAGACGAGATCGGCATCGTTGACCTCTCTGAGGTCGCAGACAAGCCTACTTATGTCATTCTTACTTCATCTAGGTTAATTTTAGCGGAAGATTTGAAACTTTTTGTTTCTTATCATGCATAAAGGTAATTCTACTTAGATTTATAATGTTCATAATCAACCATCTAACATTAAGATTATAAACTGAAAGAAATAGTTCAATACTGCATTAAATGTATAATTGCCAAAATGACACCAATACAATGTCTGAAATAAAAACGGAAAGAAACACTAGTGGAACATACTCCACTAGCTAAAGCCTACATCTAAGATAGATAGTAACGGTAGACATCCTCGAAAGCATGAGGGCCTACCAAGTTCGGATGAAAGCTTCACGTCCGGATAGCTGCAATGTCAACCTGTAAGCTCTAGCGTCCACCTGTGCCTGCACCTAAAAATATAGAGTTGTATGGGATTAGTACACACTTGTACTAAGTATGGGTATATGCAAGCACACACCAAGGACATGCATGAGTAAGAATAGTTCTTTCCTAACAACGTGATTATGGAAATTCAAGTCAGTGGACTTGCCAAATTGGGATTAGGAAAGTTAGTGGGCTTTCCAAATTTGGATTAGGAAAGTTAGTGAGCTTTTCCAAATTTGGATTAGGAAAGTCATGCCATGAGAGTAACATGCATCATCATACATATCATATTGCACACAGCACATAACATCTTACACATAGCACATAACATATTGCATATAGCATATAACATCTTTCATATCATTCATTCATATGCCATGAAACCTTGGAATCATGGACTTGACATTAAGACTTCCCAAAATGAGGGCTCAACATATGGGACCTCAACTAAGGAGCCTTCTTTAGCAAACACAGAGTCTGCTTCATTCATTCATACGTACTTCATTTCATTCATTCATAAGCTAGTGTAAACACCAGCTATACCTAGGATATAGTTTAAGACTCTCATCGGGTTTGCTGTGCAATGATTAAGAATAACCTAGTGTTATTACTTGAGTCTAGCTCACCTCTTGAGTATCCTATCCTAACACCTTTGGTATCGTTCATTTCATTACGTGTATCATTTGAGACTGGCCTCATTCATTTGTTGGGAACTTTAACTTTAACCGACATAGATCATGTGAGCATCATGAAATCCAGTGTCTCCCCTACACCAAAAAGAGTTGGAATCACCGGCCAAAGCGACCCAAAACATGCTAGCGTACATGGGAATTGAACCCCGCCAGATCCCTATATTGGCAGTATAGGTTCGAAGACTAGGAGATATAAGGAGACCCATACCCGGCATTCCAGACAGTCTCATCTCATGAGAGTTACGTGAGCCTCCGCCCTTCCCAAAAGAAGGCATCACCGCTCATAGCTAGTCTATCGGTGCTCAGTATAAAGTTCCATTTCATTAAGCTCAAACGTCATGGAAGTTAGCTTCTAGTATGAGGACATTATAGCTCAATAGATGATTTCTCATCTCATCATTAGTATTAAGTATACATTATTCTCAATACTTTCATTAGAGTGTTCATAGAGACTGATCTCTTCATTAACTTTACACTCTCATAGGTGAGTACGTTTTGGTAACATTTACTTAGGCTAATTTGAGATTGCTCTCATCTTTTACATTAGCCTCTTATCATATTGTAAGCTGCAACGTCAACCTGTAAGCTCTAGCGTCCACCTATGTTTGCACCTAAAAATATAGAGTTGTATGGGATTAGTACACACTTGTACTAAGTATGGGTATATGCAAGCACACACCAAGGACATGCATGAGTAAGAATAGTTATTTCCTAACAACATGATTATGGAAAGTCAAGTCAGTGGACTTGCCAAATTGGGATTAGGAAAGTCAGTGAACTTTCCAAATTTGGATTAAGAAAGTCAGTGAGATTTCCAAATTTGGATTAGGAAAGTCATGCCATGAGAATAACATGCATCATCATACTTATCATATAGCACACATCACATAAAATCTTACACATAGCACATATCATATTGCATATAGCACATAACATCTTTCATATCATTCATTCATATGCGATGAGACCTTGGAATCATGGACTTGACATTAAGACTTCCCAAAATGAGGGCTCAACATATGGGACCTCAACTAAGGAGTCTTCTTTAGCAAACACAGAGTCTGCTTCATTCATTCATACGTACTTCCTTTCATTCATTCATAAGCTAGTGTAAACACTGGCTATACCTAGGATGTAGTTTAAGACTCTCATTAGTTTGCTGTGCAATGATCAAGAATAACCTAGTGTCATTACTTGAGTCTAGCTCACCTCTTGATTATCCTATCCTAACACCTTTGGTATCGTTCATTTCATTATGTGCATCATTTGAGGCTGGCCTCATTCATTCATTGGGAACTTTAACTTTAACTGACATAGATCATGTGAGCATCATGAAATCCAGTGTCTCACCCACACCGAAAAGAGATGGAATTACCGGCCAAAGTAACCCAAAACATGCTAGCGTGCCAGATCCCTATATTGGCAGTATAGGTTTGAAGACTTGGAGATATAAGGAGACCTATACCCTGCAAGCCGGACAGTCTCATCTCATGAGAGTTATGTGAACCTCTGCCCTTCCTGAAAGAAGGCATCACCGCTCATAGCTAGTCTATCGGTGCTCAGTATAAAGTTCTATTACATTCAACTCATACGTCATGGAAGCTGGCTTCTAGTATGAGGCCATCATAGCTCAGTAGATGATTTCTCATCTCATCATTAGTATTAAGTATACATTATTCTCAATACTTTCATTAGAGTGTTCATAAAGACTGGTCTCTTCATTAACTTTACACTCTCACTAACTTTCCTAATCCCAATTTGGCAAGTCCACTGACTAGACTTTCTATAATCTTGTTGTTAGGAAAGAGCTATTCTTACTAATGCATGTCCTTGGTGTGTGCTTTCATATATCCATACTTAGTAAAAGTGTGTACTAATCCCATACACTCTATATTTTTATGTGCAGGCATATGTGGACGCTAGAGCTTACAGGTTGACGTTGCAGCTATCCGGACGTGGAGCTTTCATCCGGACTTGGTAGGTCCTCATGCTTTCGAGGATGTCTACCGTTATTATCTAGCTTAGATATAGGATTTAGCTAGTGGAGCATGTTCCACTAGTGTTTCTTTCCACTTTCATTTCAGACTTTGTATTGGTGCCGTTTTGGCAAAAATACATTTAATGCAATTATGAACTATTTCTTTCATTTAATTATCTCTACATTAGATGGTTGATTTGTGAACGCCTATGATGTTAAGTCTAAAATGTTTACCATGAAATAAGAAAACAAAAAGTTTAAATTTTCCGCTAAAATTAACCTAGATTAAGTAAGAATGACGTATGTAGGCTTGTCTGCGACCTCTGAGAGGTCAATGACGCCGGTCTCATCTAGGGTCTAGATTACGGTCGTGACAAAGTTGGTATCAGAGCACTAGGTTAAATTTCGAGGATAGTAAGTTCACATCAACCACATTGAGTAGTTTCTAAGTCATGGTAGTGAAGTGCACCACTATCCTGAATTAGAGACTGCATGATGCGTAGGAAAATTTCCCTTCTTCTGATCTTATCGTGCTTTTACTAATGTCTAATTTCTTGGTGTTATGAGCGTGTCTAACATTAATCTTTGTTGTTTTCAGAGAATGAATACTAGGAGAACTATTGGTCAGAGGAGAGGAGGTGCAGCTGCTGGGGACAATCAGGTTCCACACCAGGCTCTAGCTGAAAGAGTGGCTACCCAGCTGGGTTGACTGATGTGGAGGTGCGGGCATCTCTGGCCCAGATGGCACAGGCCATCACTATGCAGGCCCAGGCCATGACTGACCAGGTCAATCGGCAGAATGTTCAGAGGGAGAACCCATCGGTTCGTAGCATGGCTGACAGGATGAGAGACTTCACGAGGATGAATCCTCCTATTTTCACAGGATCTAAGATTTCAGAGGACCCCCAGGAGTTTGTGGACGAGGTGCATAACATTTTGGTGGCATGGGGGCCACAGACACTGAGAAAGCAGAGTTGACTTTCTATCAACTCAAGGATGTTGCACAGACTTGGTGCAAGATGTGGCAGGATAGCCGAGCTTTGGGCGGAGTTCCTGTCACTTTGGAGCTGTTTAAGACAGCCTTCCTGGAGAGATTCTTTCCCAGGGAGATGAGGGAGGCAAAGGTTGAGGAGTTTATCAACCTTAAGCAGGGATCAATGACAGTCAGGGAGTATTCCCTGAAGTTTGTTAAACTATCCAGGTATGGTACTTTACTTTGTATCTAACAGCAAGGATGAGATGAGTACTGAAGTTTGTTAAACTATCCAGGTATGCTACTTCCCTTGTATCTAACAGCAGGGTTGAGATGAGCAGGTTCCTCACAGGAATCAACGGAGATCTGGAGGAGGAGTGTCGGTCTGCGATGCTCCATGATAATATGGACCTATCCAGGTTGATGGTGCATGTCCAGCAGGTAGAGGACAGCCGCAAGAAGAGGGGCATTCGTGATGCTGGGAGGCCTAAGCCTCAAGATCAGGCAGGTCCCAGCCATGGAGGCCACAGAAACAATTTTGGCGTCCGTGAGCAACCCAGGTTTAAGAAGGGACTCTCCCACCAATGGGAGTCAAGTTCATCCAAGGGTCGCTATGACAGGGATTCTGAGTCCAGAGTTAAGAGAAACAATGGAGTAGATACACCTCAGGAGAGGTCACCTTGCAGGAAGTGTGGCAAACTGCATGGAGGAGACTGTATGATGGGCACTAACTCTTGTTACAGTTGTGGCAAACCGGGTCACATGGTGAAGGATTGTCCGAATAGGAGAAGTCAAGAACAAGGGAAGGAGAGAGTTCAGCCTAATGGTCCAATTTAAGAGTCTCGAAGGAGGCAACGATTCTTCGCACTCAAGTCTAGGGGTGTAGGGGAAGGCACCTCTGGTGAAGTCTCGGGTGCGTAGCCTTAATTAGTCTTTCATGTATTTGACTATGTTTGGTGTTTATGCACTAGTATGAGGTTAATATGTTTGAGTCATTATGTTGGTGGCTGATTAGTATGACTTATATGTTTACTTATGTTGTATGCTTTGATGAGACTAGTTTAGGAAAGAGTTCCTTAGTCTATTAATGTGAATCAGATATTCACCAATGGAGAGTATTGAATTACCTATGTATGCATACATTCTATAGATGACTTACTTATTATTAGTAAAGAGTAGTGTCACTCGGGGACGAATGTTCCTAAGGGGGGATAATGTAACAACCCTAAAAATGGATATGATAAGTAATGCTTAATGTGTCTAGAATGCCTACGATTAGACCAGGGTTCACACGGATTGATGCGCGTAGAACCAGACCTCTGAACCCTTGCTACAGCCAAGCCAACTAACTTGGGGAGTTAGTTGAGCTTGGAAAGGTTGGGTCCAACCATGTAGGGCTCTCGAATATGAAGATTTACTCGAAGGAGTCTTTACCGGACTTAAAAAGGGGAAATCTTAGGTTTGGAGGGTCTAGGGGTAAAATGGTCTTTTTCCAGGCTGGGTAGTATCGTAATTACCCTAAATATATAATTAACTATTTAATTAATAAGGTGGATGGGCAATGTGGGGAGAGAGGGCCAAAAATGGGCTATTGAAGTGAAGTCTTGCTCCACCCAGGTTCGAACCTAGGTGGAAGCAATGAATTAAAGTGGTTTTTATTTAAGTTGTTAAATTAATTTAATTAATTAATATTTATTATTTATTAGCTGATTTAAAATAAAAGTAAATCAGATTTTATAATAATTAACTAAACCTTATTTGACTAAGTCCTAAACTAGACTCCTAAGCCTAAGGTAACTCTCCTCTCTCACGCTCATCTCTCTCTGTCACGTCTCTATCACTCTCATTCACGTTCTCTCTGCAAAAATAACTTCAAAAACAGTAGGTAAACCAAAGTTCTTCACACTTGAAGAACTCACACGAAAATATAAGAAAAACAAACGTTAATCAATCACGTAGGCAAAGAGAAGGTTTTCCGTCGAGTTTGGTGTTGACCTTTTGGTGTTGGACGTGTGTTTGGAGGAGTTCTTTGGGAATCAAGTCGAGGTTTGAACGTCAAAAAGGTATGGGTTTTCTTCTCTCTTGGTCCCTTTCCCAAGAGACCCCTTAAGATTCAGATTATTCAGTCCGAAAACTAGGATTGTTCCCCTTTGCATGCCCCTGTCACTAGCTCCCAATGAATCGTAGGTTGGGTATGATTGCTGGTAGATTTAGGTGTATGTTGTGTTTTCGTGATGAATATGTTTATGTTTGTGCATTTGAAATCGTATGAATGACAACCTATGTGTTCCGAAACTATGAGCATGTGTGTGCAAAAATGTGGCAGTGACTATGTGTTCTCGGCTTGAGGCTCCAAAATTGATAATGTTATGGTTGTTATTTTACGTGCATAAACCTATGTAAATCGTGATGTTCATTATAATGGAAGTGTGGCTGATTTGAGTATCAATCTCTTGGCTAAACGAATCCATGAAAAATGTACCTAAGCACGTATTTAATGATCTATGAATTACCCTATGAGATTACGTGTAATTGTTGATGAAAGTATGCTGAAAATTTTCAAAAAAAATTCCAGATTTAAGTGAGGAATTTCGGTCAAGTTAAGAGGTTTCAAAAAGTTGTGAAAAATGAATTAAAACAAGTGAGGTCATGGAGGATTGAACCCATGACCTCACCATGTTAAAAACCATGAAAATAAAGAAGTAAAAAGAAATGTGGTGAAGGGGATTCGAACCATGGTCTAGGCAGTAAAGGAGAGTTAAAAGAAAAAGAGAAGAAAAGAAATGTGAGGCGTGGGAATCGAACCCACGACCTCTAGGCAGTAAAGGAGAAGTAAGGAAAAATAAAAAGAAAAGAAATGTGAGGTGTGGGAATCGAACCCACGACCTCTAAGGCAGACTAAGGAGGAGAATAAAAGAAAAAATAAAGGGGGAGGCGTGTGGGAATCGAACCCACGACCTCTTAGGCAGATTTAAGGAGGAGAATAAAAGAAAAATAAAGGGGGAGGCGTGTGGGAATCGAACCCACGACCTCTTAGGCAGATTTGAGGAGGAGAATAAAAGAAAAATAAAGAGAGGTTGTGGGGGTTTGATCCCACAACCTCATTGTCAACTCAAGATAGTCAAGGAAAATTAAATAAAAAAAATAAAAGGGCTGTGGGGGTTCGAACCCACAACCCCTCGGCCAAGGAAGAGAAAATTCAAAGGAGAGAAATAAAAAAGAAAAGTTGATGTTGGGGCTCGATCTAGGGTCCCAATGTTATGTGGACCAAAAATAAAATCAATGAAAAATGTAAATGTTGTCCAAGTGATTTGAAATTGGGTTCCCTTGCCCAAATTATAAGTCATACGTGAATTAAATATTCAAGAATAATGTTGCCTACTTAGATCGAAATTGAGATCTTGGCCTACATACAAGATGCATAAGTCTTGTACTACATAATCTTAGGAAGATATGAATCACTCTATGAATGAAGCCTCATGACTTGTATGTATAGACCCATAAGTCTAGCATACGTTTAAAAATAAGTGAACCTAAGATGTATGTAATGAAATGATATAACCCTAGAAGGGTTAGGTAAGAGTGTAAAACAGACTAAATGGCCAAGTGTATTGGCATACGATGAAATGAATATTATGTAATGAAATGATGTAACCCTAGAAGGGCTAAGTATGAGTGTAAAACATACAAAATTGCCAAGTGCATTGGCTACGATAAAATGAATATTATGTAATGAAATGATGAAACCCTAGAAGGGTTAAGTAAGAGTGTGAAACACACAAATGGCCAAGTGCATTGGCATATGATGAAATGAACATTCACGTAAAATGGGGTGAGTAATTATGAAGAGCAAATATGCTAATGTTAATGAATGTGGTGACAACATGATATGAGGCTAATGTAAAAGATGAGAACAATCTCAAATGAGCCTAAGTAAATGTTACCAAAACGTACTCACCTATGAGAGTGTAAAGTTAATAAAGAGACCAATCTCTATGAACACTCTAATGAAAGTATTGAGATTAACACACTTAATACTAATGATGAGATGAGAAATCATCTACTGAGCTATGATGTCTTGAATGTAATGGAACTTTATACTGAGCACCGATAGACTAGCTATGAGCGGTGATGCCTTCTTTCAGGAAGGGCGGAGGTTCAAGTAACTCTCATGAGATAAGACTGTCCGGCTTGCCGGGTATGGGTCTACTTATATCTCCTAGTCTTCTAACCTATACTGCCAATATAGGGATCTGGCGGGGTTAAATTCCCATGTACGCTAGCATGTTTTGGGTCACTTTGGCCGGTGATTCCACCTCTTTTCGGTGTGGGGGAGACACTGGATTTCATGATGCTCACATTATCTATGTCGATTAAAGTTAAAGTTCCCAATGAATGAATGAGGCCGGCCTCAAATGATGCACATAATGAAATGAATGATACCAAAGGTGTTAGGATAGGATAATCAAGAGGTGAGCTAGACTCAAGTAATGACACTAGGTTATTCTTGATCATTGCACAGCAAATCCAATGAGAGTCTTAAACTACATCCTAGGTATAGCTTGTGTTTACACTAGCTTATGAATGAATGAAAGGAAGTACGTATGAATGAATGAAGCAGACTCTGTGTTTGCTAAAGAAGACTCCCTAGTTGAGGTCCCATATGTTGATCCCTCATTTTGGGAAGTCTTAATGTCAAGTCCATGATTCCAAGGTCTCATGGCATATGAATGAATGATATGAAAGATGTTATGTGCTATATGCAATATGATATGTGCTATGTGTAAGATGTTATGTGTTGTGTGCAATATGATAAGTATGATGATGCATGTTACTCTCATGGCATGACTTTCCTAATCCAAATTTGGAAAGCTCACTGACTTTTCTAATCCAAATTTGGAAAGCTCACTAACTTTCCCAATCCCAATTTGGCAAGTCCACTGACTAGACTTTCTATAATCATGTTGTTAGGAAAGAGCTATTCTTACTCATGCATGTCCTTGGTGTGTGCTTGCATATACCCATACTTAGTACAAGTGTGTACTAATCCCATACACTCTATATTTTTAGGTGCAGGTGCAGGTGGACGCTAGAGCTTATAGGTTGACGTTGCCGCTATCCGGACGTGGAGCTTTCATCCGGACTTGGTAGGTCCTCATGCTTTCGAGGATGTCTACCATTATTATCTAGCTTAGATGTAGGCTTTAGCTAGTGGAGCATGTTCCACTAGTGTTTCTTTCTATTTTCATTTCAGACTTTGTATTGGTGCCGTTTTGGCAAAAATACGTTTAATGCATTATGAACTGTTTCTTTCATTTGATCATCTCTACATTAGATAATTTATTTGTGAACGCCTATGATGTTAAGTCTAAAGTGTTTAGCATGAAATAAGAAAACAAAAAGTTCAAATTTTCTGCTAAAATTAACCTATATGTAGTAAATATGATGTATGTATGCTTGTCTGCGACCTCTGAGAGGTCAACGACGCCGGTCTCGTCTGGGGTCTAGATTCCGATCGTGGCAGTTGCACCCTAAACAAGAAGGTTCCTCCATAAGACTTTTACAGAGGCAACCTCTTTGTTCCTCAACTTCTTGACTTGGCGATCTAGGATCTCAACCGGAACCTTTTCATAGGAGAGGTTATCATCCACCCTTAAACCTTCAATAGGCAGAATAGACACCGGGTCGCCTATGCGTTTCTTGAGCATAGAGACATGAAACACTGGATGAAACGAAGCTAGTTCACTAGGTAGTTTCAGCTTATAGGCAACTTTTCCAACCAATTGTAATACCTTATAAGGATCAACATATCAAGGACTTAACTTACCCTTCTTACCGAATGTCATCACCCCTTTCATAGGTGAAATCTTAAAATAGATGTGATCACCTATTTCAAACTCAAGATTTCTCCTCCTATGGTCGGCATAAGACTTTTGCCGACTATAGGTTGTCTTAAATCTATCTTTTATGATCTGAACTTTCTCTAAAGCCTGATGGATAATCTCGGGACCAAGGAGTGAGGACTCACCAACCTCAAACCATCCAACAGGAGACCTACATCTTCTACCATAAAGAGCTTCAAAAGGTGCCATGGAGATGCTTGAATGGTAACTATGTTGTAGGAGAACTCAATCAATGGTAGGTGATAATCCAAAAATCCTTTGAAATCAATAACATAGGATCTTAACATATCTTCAAGGGTCTGAATGGTACATTCCACTTGACCATCTGTCTGAGGATGAAAAGTGGTGCTAAGTTTCACTTGAGTACCTAAACCTTTTTGAAAAGCTTTCTAAAAATGAGACGTGAATTGGTCACCTCTATCCGAAATGATGGACAAAGGAATCCCATGAAGACTCACAATCTCATTAATGTAGATTCTTGCATAATCTTTGGTAGTATAAGTAGACTTTACGGGAATAAAGTGGGCAGATATGATCAACCTATCCAGAATAACCCATATTGAATCATTTTGCCTCCGGGTTCGAGGCAACCCAACAACAAAGTCCATATTGATGGCTTCCTACTTCCAAGTAGGAACATCCATGATTTGGGTTAAACCACCCGGTTTTAGATGCTAGGCTTTGACTTGTTGGCAATTTGGACACTTACCAACAAACTCCGCTATGTCCCTTTTTAAACCATTCCACCTATAGACTTTCCTAAGGTCATGATACATTTTGGTGGCACCCGGATGTATAGAATAACGGGAACCATGGGCTTCTTCTAGAATTATATTTCTCAAATCCTCAACATCCGGTATACATAGTCTCCCTTGGTACCAAAGAACACTATCCCCCCTTAGGAGAATGACTCGTTGAGATTACCAAGTACCGATTCCTTCAACTCCATCAATAGAGGATCAAGATGTTGCTTAGATTTCACCTCAACCACTAATGATGACTCGGAGTTATGATGGACCATGAAACCACCATTTGGAAAATATTCTAACCGCACACCCAAATGAGACAACCTATGAACATCTTTCTCTAGTTCTTTCTTATCTTCTTCCACATGAGACACTACCCATAGTCATACGACTCAAAGCATCCGCAACCACATTGGCCTTGTCGGGGTGGTAAAGGACACTCATGTCGTAATCTTTCAAAAGTTCTAACCATGTTCTTTGTCGGAGATTAAAATCCTTTTGTGTAAACACATATTAAAAACTTTTATGGTTAGTAAACACATCAACATGAACACCATACAAGTAGTGTCTCCATATTTTCAAGGCAAAAACTGCAGCTGCTAACTTAAGGTCAGGAGTCGGATAATTCTTCTCGTGAACTTTGAGTTGCCTAGAGGCATAAGATATCACTTTCCCATGCTGCATGATGACACATACAAAACCCACTTGGGAAACATAACAATACACCACAAAGCCTTCATTACCCTCAGGTAAAGTCAACACCGGAGCGGAGGTAAGTTTATCTTTCAACTCTTGAAAACCTTTTTCACAAGCTTCCGACCACTCAAACTTCACCTTCTTTTGGGTCTTAGCTTTTAAAGGAGAAGCAATGGACGAAAAATCCATCAACAAACCTTCTGTAGTACCCGGCTATACCCAAGAAACTTCTCATGTTAGTGGGAGTCAAAGGTCTAGGACAATTTTTTACCGCATCTGTCTTCTTTGAATCAACCTCTACACCCTCACCAGATATAACATGGCCAAAAGCAACCGACATCAACCAAAATTCACACTTCCTAAATTTTGCATAAAGTTGGTGTTCCTTGAGGACTTTCAAGGCCAACCTTAAATATCTCTCATGCTTATTTTTCGTTGTAGGAGTATATCAAAATACCACCAATGAACACAATCACAAATGAGTCAAGGTAACCTCGGAAAACTGTATTAATTAAGTCCATGAACGCCCTCGGCGCCTTTGTTAACCCAAAAGACATCACTAGAAATTCATAGTGACCATATCTAGTTCGGAAAGCTATTTTGGGTACATCTTCTCCTCTCACCCTAAGTTGGTGATATCTCGACCTTAAGTCAATCTTGGAAAAGTAGCTAGTACCTTGGAGTTGATCAAATAGATCATCAATCCGAGGGAAAGGATACTTGCTCTTTATGGTAACCTTATTGAATTGGCGATAATCAATGCACATTCTAAGGGACCCATCCTTCTTCTTCACAAACAAGACCGGAGCAGCCCATGGAGAAATACTAGGTTGAATGAAACCCTTGTCTAGTAAATCTTTGAGTTGGACCTTCAACTCTTTCAATTCAGTCGGAGCCATCCGATATGGAGGAATTGAAATGGGGTTCGTATCCGGTAATAAAGCAATGCCAAAGTCAATTTCCCGTTTGGGAGGAACTCCTGGAAGGTCATTAGGAAAAACCTTTGGAAATTCCCTCAGTACGGCGACCGACTCAATAGAAGGAGTTTCACATTCTAGATATTTAGCCCTCACCACTCAGTATAGACAACCCTTGGCTATCATCTTACAAGCTTCAAGCAAGAAATGATTTGACCCCTTGGCATAGAATTCCCCCCATTCCACTCTAAAATAGGTTCATTTGGGAATTGAAACTTCACTACCCTCGTTCTACAATCTATGCAAGCAAAACAAGAATAAAGACAATCCATACCCAAAATGATATTGTCACATCCGAGGAGCACCCACTAGAAGTAACATGGCGTACTTGACCTCTCAGAGGTCTTATACAAGCCCATAGTCATCATTCATCACATTGTCATAGGTAAATATAGCGGAAAATTTAAAACTTTCATTGTCACATCCGGGGGAACCCCCTAGAAGTAACACGGCATAATTGACCTCTCGGAGGTCTTATACAAGCTCATAGTTATCATTCATCGCATTAACATAGTAAATGTAGCGGAAAATTTAAAACTTTTCATAGCACATCATATGCTAGAAACTTCAACTCATATATGTATAAAACATAAGCCATAATTCATTTATAGACCTTAAGTCTCTTTGCCATCTTAGACTCAATAACTTTAGAGTACATTAGGGACACGACCCATAAGACACATTACATAACTATACAATATTTAAAGACTTTACAATAAAGAAGTCAGTATGAGCTCCTTGAACTTAAGGGTTCCTTTCGTTGAGCTTGGGAATCATCTATCAAGCTCTTCACCATTCAAGACATCCTTTAAGCATCCATGACCTACACTTTGTGTAAAAAGTAAAGAAGAATGGGATTAGCACAAGAATGTACAAAGTATGGCAACCATGCAAAAACATGCATTTAAAAGGTACATTTTCTTTGAAATCATACTTCATGCCATTTTGAGTAAATCATCATAAAACCTTAATTCAATAACATTTATATCATTCACATACTTCATATATACATATTCGAACACCAAACATTGCATAAGATCACATATATAATATATGACATTTTGTAGTCACATTACAGTGAGCTCTCTTTCCCTTAACAGTGAGCTTTATTTCATTTTATTCACTAACTTCCCAAGTAACCCTCTAGTGATACTTGGTGCAATGCATCACCTTAAGGCCACAAGGAAACATACATATCATCTCAAAAGTCCAACACATATCATCATAGAAGTTTAGTACAACTTAGACATATTAAAACCAATACGATAGGACAATTACAGTAACTACCTTTAACTTGAACATACACCAAATTCACTTCACATTCATGCATTATAAAACCTTACTCACAATCCTATTCTAAGCCTACTTATATCATTCACATACATCATATAAACATATTCAACGGCCAAACATCACATAAGATCAAATATAGAATTTAATGCATTTTTTAAAGCACATTACAGTAACCCCCTATCCACTTTACAGTGAGCTCTTTTCTCCTTTATTCATTAACCTTCCAAGTAACCCTTTAGTGATACTTTGTGCAATGCATCACCTTAAGGCCACAAGGAAACGTACATATCATCTACACAAGACAACACATACCATCATAGAAGTATAGTGCAACATAGACTTAGTTAAGTCAAGAATATAAGGACATTACAGTGAACTCCTAGTCATTATGCACATATACTTATTTTACTTTACATAGAACCTTATAAAACCTAACTCATGCCCCCAATATAAGTCTACTAGTGCAATGTAAATGTAAGGCCCCATAACCTCACACATACTTAGTAAACCTATCATGAGACCACAAGCCTTTACATCCAAATCATATATCAACATAGTAAGAGAAGACAACTTCATTTATGTCAAGTAAGACCTTCACCATATAGTTAAAAAGATCAACATCATGCATAGAGACTCATATCATGCACATCTTCATGACAAATCGACAAATACTACAATGTCATACATAAAGAATACATACATAGTGACATGCATTAGAACACCTTCCTAGAACTTCCTAAGGAGCTACTTGTGCAATGTCTAGATGGGTTCATTACTTCCACCTATCCTAATTAACCTCCCTTAAGTCATTCTAGTTAGGGTCCTAGTCATTTACTTCCATTGTCTATTTTACTTTAGGGAAACTATAGCCTTAACCGACACTAAAACCATGGGTGCCAAACATGGAATTTGGTGTTGTAGAGCCTTACACCAATGGAAGGTGTTCCTACCTAGCCAAGGTAGAACATTAACACATGCTAGCATATTAGGTGATATCACTTTCTAAATCCTATTTGGCAAGCATAGTTTATGGAACTTGGGGGAAATCATGGAAATATCAACTCTACACCCTTTGTTGGGTCATGAGGCTATCCACCCCGTGAGAACCATAGTGAACCCTACCTCCCCTATTTGGGAAAGTGTCACTCCCTCACTTGAGGACCGTAGTGAACCCTACCTTCCCTATGTTCGAAAGTGTCACCCCCTCATCTACAAGTTCACTCGTTGCTAGGATAAGTTACCTTTTATTGAAAAAGACTTTATTATCATTTATTTGTAAAAACATAGTCTTAGGATATTCAAGCACCTATATAGTTATAGAGTATTCTTGGGCACACCTTTCAAGGCCCCTCTATCAACTAGATCATCTTTCATATGTGTGAGTGTATACATATATGTGAGCAACCCTTTCACATAACACCTTAAGTCACACATATTCATACATCATATTCATACATATAGAAACCACAACTAAAACTATCCTATCAAGGTACACAAGTGCAATGCATAGGCAAAGTCCCATACCCTTGCCCATACTAGTACACCTATCAAGTCATCCTAGCTAAGGAAACACATAACATACTTTACATACATATAATTTACATGCATAGTAGTAGACACTAGTGAATATGAGAACAACCTTTCATTTAGACACAATGACCTATACTACTTGTAACATACATGTGAAGTGAGTTTGTGTACATTGGTCAACATGATCACATAATGTCTATCAAAACACATTGAGGCAGCCACCCTCTTAGATCATAATACTTCATCAAGCACAGACCACACAACACACAATAACATAGGAGACAAGCCAACTTCATAATACACTTAAGACTCCTAACTTGTGCTATTCATGCATTCACATAGGGGTACGTAGGTAAGGGAATATTAACCCTTTTAACACATCAATGGAAGCACCTATAACTTACCCTAACATGAATATACACATGCTTATACAATAGCCATACAACCTAGACCACAACTAGAATAGGAAAGTAGGCATAAACGTCTCATAGTATCATCATAAGCATATATTCATAAGTTCATCAATTTGCCTTCAAAGCCATGATCAACAAATATATGATGACAATAAAGTAAACACCGCCACCATAAGTGAACCATACCACACAATTTCATACAAGGCTTCATCAACATTTCTATAAAGAATAGAGAAGTAGGAGAGTAGAGGAAATATGCATTCTTACCAACTCCTCAACCTTTGATCCTCATTGATCAATACAACTTGTTTATCAATAATTCATATATATGGCAGTAGCTAAATGTACTTTAAACATATAAGAAACCATGTACAAGTCGCTACAAGATTATACTATAACATAATACAACACATCATATACTAGGAAAGTAGAACATAGATCCCTAGCTAACTTCACTTGCATTGATTTTTAAGTCATATTTCATAGATAATATCAATCTAAGACAGTAGCTAATCATACATTTAATCATAAAGAAATCATGCTTAAAGAACTTCAAGATCAAGCTACAACATAGACATTAGACTTGTCAATTTGCTATAGTGTAGAGAGGGAATTAACCAACCCTATTGATTCTCTAAGACCTTGATCATCAATCATATTTTAACAATAATGTACATGCTAGGAAAAAGCTAGATAAATCACTTCATCAAAGGAAATCATGCTTCATCTATCCACAATTCAAGATATCATCATATACATAGTATTATCCATCAATAGACTAGAAGACTAGGTCAATTCACATAAGCCATCTTTACTTCAACCATACAAGATTCGTATTCATAATCCAATCATGATACTAACCCCAAAACAGTAGATACAACCAACCTAATGTAATCGAAATCAACATTAATTCATTTAGATACCAATGTTACAAGGAACTATGGAAACTAGGCTAAACATGCTCAAATCTTCATACATTGATCCTCATGGATCCTTAAACATCAATTCAACATAAATTCATGTAAATAACAGCATATACAATCACTTCAACGTAATAGAATCATAATCCAATCGATAGCAATTCAAGATCACAAAGCCCATGCAAGGCTAAATCATTTTGGTGAAGGAGCATGGGTTCATCATGCAATTGGAGTAAAATTCACGTTAAAACCACTGTATGAACTTCAATTAATCATGATTCAATCGTTCAAAACCTTTTTAGAAAGAACTCATGGCTAGATTGAAGAAGAAGAACTTTGATCATAAACTTTCTTTGAAAACATTGAGAAGAACTCTCCAAGTGAAAGGTTACTTAGAGATGAAGGATCACCATACCTTTAATTAGTTGAAAACCTATAAAACTTCATGATTCATCTATGGAAAACCCATCTACAAGCATTTCTTGAGCTTCACCAACAATGGTGGTTTTAGAGAGAACATTTTTGAAAGGAAAGGTTCAATTTGTGTGAGTTGGTTTGGGAATGGGTTGATCACGTTTTTGATCACTTAAATACACCCAAAATAACCAAATAAATCATGTGGGGTCAGGTTAGCACGTGGGGTGAATTTCCCATTCCCCCCTTTAATGAAACAGACGCTGCCTGCAAATTACAGTGCACCAACGACGGAGGCAATAATGGGGTGTCGTCCTCACAACGGACCGTGCCTAGCTTTCGTCGACTGGTACTTAGAAAAATTCTTGTCTTGAGACCTGCCCAAGGCAAGTGCCAGTCAACGAGACCTGGACAACAGGCCGTTGGTAAACCAACGAGCCATCGTTTGGTCCGTCAATGGACACTGCACAGGCAGTGTCTTCGACCAGCCTTGGGTCCTTCTTTTGAGGCCTCTTGTGGGGCCCTTTAGAAGTTGTACCCGGACATTTCCAACGTGATTATAAACCTTATATACCTTCCACATAAATTTCATCCAAAACAAACACCTACAAGACGTCCAAATAGGCCAAGCCCCATCATGACATATGTTGAACGTCTTAAGGGCTATCTTTTGAACGCCTTGGACGTTCTTGGTCGTTTGACCTCCAAACTTCATATACTATCATTTTACATCATGAAAAACCATTTTAAGACTTTATAATCTCATGAATCACACATAATCACATAGAACCACATACGAGGCATTTAGGTGACTTAGTCGTCGAACGTTTCGGTCTACCCTTTACGTTTGACTTCCAAATCACCTCAAACTTTATACACTGCCTATAAACCATATTATAAATCATTTTAGGACCTTAGATCATTAAGACGGACATGTTAGGCTCTAGACACCCTATCTCATTTTGGGGTCTTACATTCATAGCACATCATATGCTAGAAAATCACTTTACATATATATAAAATATAAGTCATAATACATATTTAGACCTTAAGTCTCTTTGTCATCCTAGACTCAACATCATTAGAGTACATTAGGGACACGACCCTTACAACATAAATCATAATTACAATAGTAAAAGACTTTACACTAAACTAGACATTAGCACATCCTTGGACTTAAGTATTCCTTTCCTTGAGCTTGGGAAACACATATCAAGCTCCTCGTCATTTACGACATCCTTTAAAGCATCCATAACGTACACTTTGTGTAAAAAGGTAGAGAAGAATGGAGTTAGTACAAGAATGCACTAAGTATGGCAACCATGCAAAAACGTGCATTTAAAAGGGAAATTTTACTTGAAAACCATGTATCATGCCTTTTTGTGAAATCTTCATACAACATTATGTATTAAGCATCATACAACTTACATACTTCATTTCGGCATATATCATAGTCATAATAGCACACAAAATCACACATAGCATTTAAGTCACATTTTGAAGCATTTTACAGTAAGCTCACAGTGTATTCTTGTTCACTTTACAGTGAACTCCTTTTATCCTAACTCCATCACTTTCCCAAGTAATTCTCTAGTGACACTTGGTGCAATGCATCGATAATGTCCCATAACACTATCCATGCTCAAGCATCTCCTTAAGACAACATGAAACCATACATACAACCTTTCAAATCGACATATACATTCATATGAGACCATTTCATATAACAATACATATACTTCCTATTGAACATTATAGGACCTTACTCATAACTCCAATCTAAGTCTACTAGTGCAATGTACATGTGAAGCCCCGTAACCTCACACATACTTAGTATACTTATCATAAGACCACAAGCCTTAACATATACTTCGTATACCAAATACAATACTATTGTCACAACCCGAGACCCTACCCTAGAAGTTAGGCCGCAATATCGGATTGAGACGCGTGTGTACTCGACCTCTCGGAGGTCTCATACAAGCCTTTCATATCATTCATCGCATATACATAATGAAAAGTAGTGCGGAATTAAAACTTTTCATAAAACAATATCATAGTCTTTAAAAACTTTCATATAAAAGTAATGGAAAATACTAAGTCTCAATCTCATCAATATTAGACATAAGAGTACTTGGGACACGGCCCATACAAAATAGAAAACATAGTACTATATAGTCTATTACAATAATTCATAAAATGATACATAAAAGACATATATGCCCTCGAGTCAAGTGAGGACATACTTCGACTTCTCTTGAACGATCCTCTAGTCCAAGTCTTCTTCTCCAAAAGCTCTTCACCTACCAAGAAGTATATATATAGATAAAAGCATGGAATTAGTACAACCACATGTACTAAGTATGGCTTATGCATAAAAAATCATGAAAATGGACATTTATTGGAAATATGCATCTATTAATCTAAATATCATAATATCATCATAAGAACAACATTTAGCAACTCAAAATCACATAAGAAAACATTTAAACCATATATCACAAATTAAGGAGACACTTTCCACTGAACTCACTTCACTGTACAGTGAATTACTTCACTGTACAGTGAATTACCTTACTTCCTTTTTAACACATTCTAACATGTAGTCTTCTCACTAAAGCTATCCTACGATTCACTTAAGTCACACAAAGAGACCGCCCATACACCCTCTGTAGATGTGCCTAAACGATCCTTAAGATTACTTATAATGAGACACATACACACCTAGAATACATCAATATACAAGACATACATAATATGACAATGTCCCCTACCAAGGCTATCAAAAGACTTACTTAAGTACTCATAGAAGAGAACACCCATACACTCTCTTCAAGGCTACAAAAATAATCCTTAAGACTTCCTAAGTTTAGATATGTCAAACATAACAAGCAACTTCCCTAACTAGAGTCATTCTCAAGACTTCCAAAGATAAGGCATAAAGAGATCATCCTTTATGCCCTCTTCACACTTTAACTAAGGAATCCATAAGTCACTTTAGATTAGGACTCATCATTTACATTCTTGATATCATTAAATCATTAGTTCATTAGTTCATTAAGAGACATACTCCACATAAAGGACATTCAAGTAATGGTGTTGGAGAAGACCTAGGGACTCTTACTAACATCTTCAAAGCCTATTGTGCAATGTCTAGATAGCGTCCCATACCACAACCTAAAACTCATAGAACTTCTCTAATGCTAATATGTATCCCATATGATGAGAATAGGCAATAACCGACATAGACCATGGTAGAAAAACATGGAATTCGGAGTTCTATCCTTCTCCGATGAGGTTGTTCTACTTGCCAATGGTAGAACTTAGACACATCCCATGTAGGCACATGGTTAAGGAAATATGAAGGGCATGCTTTATAATCTAGTCTCATACTTTTACTAGAACTACTTCCCTTACCATACTCACTCGGTGCTAGCCTTCGGTCTCATTGATTAATTCACACTAAGGTTCATATAAAAGGGTTCCATATCAAGTTCATAACCTAATTACATTTACCCTACCAAAGCAAGGTCCACTAGGGCTATCTCACTATGGCGACAAGAAGCTCATCATGACTTTTCTAAGGATTGATATGATGCCGTTCCAGCCAATCAACCTTAAGTCCATCATTCATTACATGAAGTATACCATTACGGCTTTCGACTTCAAGTTTCATAACCTTACCACTTGGTTCAAGGTTTCACCTAAAGGACCCTCTTATCATCATTAAAGGTCTAACCTATCATTCATTTATTCAAGACTAAGACTCTTTAGGTTCCTTGACATTACATATCCATATTTATACAAGCATCAAGTAAGGGACACAAGTCTACCTAAACAAGACACAACATTACATCAATTTAGCTCATATAACATATCATCTTTTAGACACCTAGGAATGACCCTTAACATCATTTAGTCAACCTATACATAATCTTAACATCATCAACATAACCATTATAGACTCATATAGCCAAGTTATGAACAACCATGCATCAACTCTAAGACTACATACTTAACATATAGCCATAACATAACATGATACCTAGATAATAGCAATAGTCTAACACATACTTTCACATATAGGTAGATATGATCATATATCACATAATTAACTACACAATTAGCCATATAACTTCAAGTAGTTGCTGACAAGGTCATGATCATCAATATACTTAAAATAATGCCGACAAGGCCACATCAATTCACATAACACCGCCACCATAAGTAGACCGAACCAATTACAACATAATTGAAATCTAAAATAACATTAAATAAGAAAAAATAGGGCATCATGCCACCTCTTCCTCATCAACACTTCAAGCAAATACCAAATCATCCAATTCAACTTCATAAGGCCCTTACCCATGGCCATGAACATCAATTCAATAGATAACTATAAATTATCAATGAAATCTAAAACAATTCAATATAGATTCAACAATTTAAGGCCAATTATATAACAATTGAATATAATTCTTATATCATTAGAAAGCCCATAAGAAACTACACATGAATTCATAAACATTAGACTAATATCAAATAACCCATAAATTAATCAAAAACTAGGGTTCACCAATTACATGGGTTCATAGATTAATTGAGTTAAAATCACCTTACTAACAACAATTCAATCACTAAACAATGATTAGAAAATATTAATGTAAGAACCCATGGTAGATCATGAAATAGGTCAATTCAACTTTTGAAAACTTTATAAAACATCTTTGAAAGTTGGGCTCCTTGATGAAACGAGTTTCAAGGATAACAAGCCATACCTTAACAATGCTAATTCTTCACTTTGATGAAGAATCTCCAGTCAATTCTTCACACCAAGCTCTTCCTTAACTTTGGACTTCAATGGAGTCTTTGGGAATTCTTAAGGTATTTTGGGGTTTTGATTTTGAAGAATGAAATCTTCAATGTGTTTAAGACTTATATACACACTTAAAATACCCAAAACACCCTTAGGGAACCACCAATACTCCTATTTGGAAGTGGGGTGAATTTTCAAGTTCACCCCTCAACTTGGTAGTGAACTGCACGCATGGACAGACCATCGATGGTTGGGCAGTCGATGGACCGTTTGTCCACAAATGGACCATACTGTCCTCTCGTCATTTGGTTCGGAGGCTGGATGTGGTCCTGATCCTTTCCCATCCTAAGTCCCTACCCACGACACCATCAACGGACCTTTCTTTGACCTACAGACCGTCCTTTGGTCCGTGGTCTAGTACTAAGCTTTGTCCATTGACGGTTGCCCATCGATGGGGCATAGGTCCACTTACGGGTTGTGCTGGCCTCCGTCAATGGGTTCAGAGACTTGGAACTGGTAGCTTAGCTCCACAGGCTAAGTACCAACCCACGTCCATAACCTACGGGACGTCGACCAGGACACTGGCCGTCGATTGCCATCTGTAGGTGAGACTGCCTTGGGTAGTTTTGGCCACTAACATAGGTCCTTCTTCAAGGACCCTTGGTTGGTCCTTGGGGATGTTTACCCAGACGTTTCCAACCCAAGCATAACCGTATACGAGTTTAGGACCTCTCACATGAATTTCGTATAAAACGAAAACGTAAAATTCGATGAAAACATGTCTAGACACACAAGGTCATTTCAAGGCACATCTTTCGAACGTCATAAACGTTCTTTAGTGTTTGACCTCCAAACTTCTCAAAACTTTACACACTACCTATACACATCATATTAAATAATTTAAGGTCTTCACAACATCATGAATCACACATAAACACATAGAACCACATATGAGGCACTTAGGTAACTTTGTCGTCGAACGTCTCGGTCGTTCCTTGACGTTTGACTTCCAATGCACCAGGTACTTTAGACACTGCCTCAATACCACATAATAGACCATATTAGGACCTTAGACCATCATGACCACAATGTTAGGCTCTAGTTCACCTATATCATTTTCGGGATCTTACATTCTCCCCCACTTGGACAACATTCATCCTTGAATGACACTTGCCACTCTCCGAACACTTCCAAGAATAGAGAATCAACTAGAAGCACATAAACAAACCATAAAACTCATAATCAAGGAGAAAACATCAATTTCACATAATTAAGAAATTCACAACACAACAAGAAACTAGAATACAATTCTCTACCTCATTATGCTACAAAAATCACATGCTTCATTTTAAATAGAAAAAACTCATTTTATATTCAATATCATACTCATATATATCAGTTCTAACCACATTACAAAAATATTAGACCAAAGAATCAATTAGTCAATTCTTATAAAATTACACAGTGAGCAGTTTCCAGTGCTACAGTGATTTAGGCCAATTTTTCTAAAAATCCAATTTTAGGCAATTCATGATATAGACATGTTAATATGCAAGGTAACATCATATAAACACATTTTACAACATGCTCATAGCTTAATAAAATACACAATGCAAGAAGTTAATGAAATTCAATTTCAACCAAACTCCTAAACGTCATGCACATGCAACAAGTTCTAGCACATCTATCTAGCCATACTCCCCCACTTAGAAGGAACTCATTTCACAACAAGGCAAAATAAGACTTAACAATATCATCATCACTCTCATCCGGCTTCTCACCTCTAGTCCGGAGTGCATTGAAATGCCTCTTTGTAGGAGCATCATCTTTTGGAACACTAGGATCAACTTTCTTACCTTTTTTTCCTCTAGAGGCAATGTTAGGCCAATCTCTCACCTTGTGTCCATCTTTTCCACATCCATAACAAATACCGGTACCCACTAAAAACTCACCATAATATTTCTTACCACAAGTGGCACATGTAGGTTTTCCATTGTGAGAACCACCTCCTTTTTCAAACTTCACCTTAGTCCTCCTAGATTCTTCTTGAGTATGAACCCTCTTTTTGGACCTAGGTTGCACTTGATCACTAGCAACACTCCTTTTCAAGTTTTTTGACATCCTCTTAATTTTGGACTCTTCAATTGATTGTGCATACACCATGAGTCTAGCCAAAGTCATATCATCATGTAGCATAGCCGTACGACATTCTTCCCTCACTAAGTCGGCTACACCCTTCACAAAGCGACTCATTTCATCCCTTGGATTAGACACTAGGGATGGTGCATATCTAGACAAAGTTGAGAATTTCAAAGAGTATTCCTCAACACTCTGTAATGGCCTGTATTTTTGTATGTGGTAGTTCTATTCATGTTATACTTGACATATACTTATAGTGTAGCTGAGGGATCATGTTCCTTACATGATTAGTGTTGGTTTAAACTAGCTTGGAAGGTGATGTAATGCCTTGCACGTTTTAGCATATGTATTGCAAGTTAACTCCGATGGAAAGTATTTAAGTAATTATAGTAAGGTGGTAATTGAGCTAGTAGCTGCATCACCTACTTGATCTATATTATAGTTAAAGGGCCCAAGTTTGATTGACCAGATTTAGGCTTATATTTAGGGGCTCATTTGAAGCCCAAACCTATTAAAGAAAATGTGAATGAAAGAAGGCCCAACAGCCAAATCTGCCAATTGGCCATTATGGATAAAGCCCAAGTGAAACTAAGTAAGTACATGACCTCCTAAGATTTGTTTTACCATGTTATTGGGCCAAGTGTGTACCACCTACTTGCACTAATCTGTCCCAAGCTGATTAAAAGAACAAAGGAAAAATGGACAGCCAAGGTCCAATAATATTAAGTCCAAAAGGGCCCAAGTTAAAAGGACAAGCAGGTGGGGCACCTACTTGACATTATATGGCCCAAAATTGGTCAAGAGTGTCGGCCATAACACCTCCTTTTTCAAAGGATAAGGATCAAGTCTTATTCTCCATTTTGAACTTGCAAAATTTTAGATTTTCTTAAGTTTCTTTCTTGGTCTCTCTTGGCTTCAATAAGCAGCCCTAAAACACCTTAGGGATTCTTGAGTGCTGTCTCATTTTCAAGTAAGAAGTTTGAAGGAGAGTTTGAATTCTTGAAGTACAAGTTTAGAGGATAAATTTCCAGAATTAAGGTAAGACTTCAACCCATTTGTTTTCCTCTCTTTGATCATGTTTGGATTGGAGAATTTTGTATATATTTATCAAGAATTCATGGATGATGATAAATCTTTGAGTCAATATTCTCCTATTATGCTGAAAGATTTGAGATTGATAGTGGCTGCCTTATGAATATTGTTGTTGAGGGCAGTTTGAGTATCTTGGATGATGATGTATGAAGTTGTATCAATGTGTGGAGGAAGGGTGCGGTGGTTCACCATTTATGTAAGGGTTGTATGGGCCTGATTTCCATCAAATATTTTTAGCTACTGTTTTGGAGAACCTTATTGTAATTAGCTGCTGATGTTAGCTTAATCATGACTTATGTTGTAGATTAGCACCCAATAAGGAAGGCTGAATCGTGATAGTGGTATTGGTCATAAATATAAGGTATGTAAGGCTATTCGATTCTATATCCTTTTGGCATGAAATCTGCCACCTGCAATTAATATCAATGAAGTGATTCTCATAAGTTCTATTTCTAGAAAAGAAAGCATGGTGGCAGCGTACTATCTCCAAATAGCTAACAATATTTCTTTCCCCATTCTAAGTACATGGAACTACTTCATTATATGTTCACTACTCTATACTTGTGTAATTTCCCCTTGTGCTGTTATAGAAATGGTATTTGCAAAAGAAAGTTTGATGAATCCTTCTCCTAAGCCAATTGAAGTCAATTGTGCCATTAAGGTCTTAAAGTAAGGTGTTGATGTTTCATAGCTCCTTATGTCATTGTTACTGCCTCAAAGTATTGTTTTCATGTATTCCACTACTGTTCCGTAATTTCATGTCTCCAAGATGATTATGACCACCAAATCAACATCTCAAAGTGTTGCGATTATCCAAGATAACATCTCAAAAGAGTTATGAACTGATTAACAATAATCTCAAAGATTAAAGAATCTAAGTGAAGAAATCTATTTAATTAAGGGTGGCAGCTTAGGGGCGAAAGCCTAGCATGGGCCGATCCCTATTGGTATAAAAGGGTGGCAGCTCAGGGGCGAAAGCCTAGCATGGGCCGATCCCAAGTTGTGTAATTATGAGGACCGCATCCCAAGGGTTAATACGCCTAGCATGGGTCATCCTCTTCTACCACTGATCAGCTGGTCACTTGTATCACAAGCCCAACAAAGATTATAACATACAAAGAAGGTAAAGAAAAGAATGTAGCTTACTTGATTCCACAAGAGTAAGCAAAGGTGGTCTTCTCTCCTAATCTATGCACTCATAAGTTGCTACTTGATTTCATTTGTGCCTTGTATTACATATACTTTTTGCCTTACATATTCAGTACATTTTTCGTACTGACGTCCCGTATTGGGGACGCTGCATTTCATGCTGCAGGCTCAGGTACTCCAGCTAGTAGACCTCCTCAGTAGAAGCACTCGAAATTCTGCTACTTTTGGTGAGTTCCAAGTTGATTTGGAGCTTTATTAAGTCCTTGGTAAATTCATTTGGTATTGTATCGTAGTTAAGGGTAAGGCGGGGTCTGTCCCGACCTACTCTAGTCTTCTATCTTTTAGAGGCTTTATAGACGTATGTACATGGTTCAGTTGTGTCTTAAGGAGTTGTGGTCTAAACGGCCAAGTCTTGTATATAACTTTTGGACCTACTTACGTTGGTTTATATCGCTGCATCCAAAGTTAACTTGTCTCAATTGTTATAGTATATGCTCAGTAAGAACAGGTTGCAGGTTGGTTCTCTCGGGCCTTTAGGGCATCGGGTACCTGTCCGTCTTAATGGGTTTTGAGGCGTGACACACTCATATTGCCTTGCTTGAGATTGATAAACTCCTCTACTTTCACTTCCCTCCTCTCACGGGGAAAGTACTTACCAAGAAAAGCTTTCTTGAATTCTTCCCACTCAATAGGACCCGACTCCATCGGCCTATTATCCTTCCATTGAGTGTACTAAATTTGAGACTCATCTCTCAAATGATAAGAAGCCAACTCCGCCTTCTCCCTAGATGTAACCCCCATAGCACGCAATACCTTGTACACACCATCAAGGAACTCTTGTGGATCCTCATCTACCTTAAGACAAGAAAGATTGGAGCATTCAACCTCATAAAGTCTCTCAACCTAGAGGTCATAGTTCTCTCCCCAAAATTCACCCTAGGCACCATGTTCAAACTTATTTGAGTAGTCACGGTTTCGGCTAAAGCAAGCAAAGCCTCTTTAATCTCTTGATTAGTCAATTTCGTGGGAACCACCGGAACCTCATTACCTCCTTCCACATTAGGGGCATGATTACCATGAGGAGGCACTTGAGCACCTTGAACACCTTGGACACCTTGCCCATCTTGAAGAACTTGCTCAACTTTCTCAACTTGAGGAGGAGCTTCCTCATTCACCCTTCCCTCTTCCAACCTTCTAGTGGCCATCCTCCTAGTACTCATCTCCTAGAAACACAAGGAAACACATTTAGAAGGATTCTCATAACATTAATCTATCGTACGACATAGGAGTAGAAAAGAAGGGAAACACTATCGTCCTATAGCATCTCGCCCATAGATGTGTCGCGACTCACACCGATGGTCAAGACTCTACTAGACGTGATTTGATGAGACTTTTTGATTCCTAAGACTACTTTCACCAACCTATTCTCTGATACCAAGCTTTATCACGACCCGAGACCACACCCTAGAAGTTAGGGCACAATCTCTGATAGCGACGCGTGCGTACTCAACCTCTCGGAGGTCTCATACAAGCCTTTCATATCATTCATCGCATATACATAATGAAAAGTAGTTCGGAATTAAAACTTTTCATAAAACAATATCATAGTCTTTAAAAACTCTTTCATATAAAACTAATAGGAAATACGAAGTCTCAATCTCATCAATCTTAGACATAAGAGTACTTGGGACACGGCCCATACGAAATAGAAAACATAGTACTATATAGTCTATTACAATACTTCATAAATGAAACATAAAAGACATATATGCCCTCGAGTCAAGTGAGGACATACTTCGACTTCTCTTGAACGATCCTCTAGTCCAAGTCTTCTTCTCCAAAATCTCTTCACCTACCAAGAACTATATAGATAGATAAAAGGATGGAATTAGTGCAACCACATGTACTAAGTATGGCTTATGCATAAAAAATCATGAAAAATGACATTTATTGAAAATATGCATCTTTTCATTTAAATATCATAATATCATCATAAGAAAAACATTTAGCAACTTAGAATCACATAAGAAAACATTTAAACCAAATATCACAAAATTAAGGAGACACTTTCCAGTGAACTCACTTCACTGTACAGTGAATTACTTCACTGTTAGAGTGAAGTTACCTTACTTCCTTTTTAACACATTATAACATGTAGTTTTTTCACTAAAGCTATCCTAAGATTCACTTAACTCAGACAAAGAAAGACCGCCCATACACCCTCTCTAGATGTGCCTAAACGATCCTTAAGATTACTTATAATGACACATACACACCTAAAATACATCAATATACAAGACATACATAATATGACAATCTCCCCTACCAAGGCTATCAAAAGACTTAATTAAGTACTACTAGAAGAAAACGTCCATACGCTCTCTTCAAGGCTACCTAAATAATCCTTAAGACTTCCTAAGCTTAGATCATGTCAAACATAACAAGCAACTTTCCTAACTAGAGTCATTCTCAAGACTTTCAAAGATAAGGCATGAAGAGATCATCCTTTATGCCCTCTTCACACTTTAACTAAGGAATCCTTAAGTCACTTTAGATTAGGTACTAATCATTTACATACTTGATATCATTAAGTCATTAGTTCATTAGTTCATTTAAGAGACATACTTCACATAAAGGACATTCAAGTAATGGTCTTGGACAAGACCTAGGGGCTCTTACTAACATCTTCAAAGTCTATTGTGCAATGTCTAGATAGCGTCCCATACCACCACCTAAACCTCATAGAACTTCTCTATGCTAATATGTATCCCATATGATGAGAATAGGCAATAACCGACATAGACCATGGTAGCAAAACATGGAAACCGGAATTCTATCCTACTCCGATGAGGTTGTTCTACTTGCCAATGGTAGAACTTAGACACATCTCATGTAGGCACATGGTTAAGGAAATATGAAGGACATGCTTTGTAATCTAGTCTCATACTTTAACTAGAACTACTTCCCTTACCATACTCACTCGATGCTAGCCTTCGGTCTCATTGATTAATTCACACTAAGGTTCATACAAAAGTGTTCCATATCAAGTTCATAACCCAATTACATTTACCCTACCAAGCAAGGTCCACTAGGGCTATGTCACTATGGCGACAAGAAGCTCATCATGACTTTCCTAAGAATTGATATGATGCCGTTCCAGCCAATCAACCTTAAGTCCATCATTCATTACATGAAGGATACTATTACGGATTTCGACTTCAAGTTTCATAACCTTACCACTTGGTTCAAGGTTTCACATAAAGGACCCTCTTATCATCATTAAAGGTCTCACCTATCATTCATTTATTCAAGACTAAGACTCTTTAGGTTCCTAAGTCAAGACATTACATATCCATATTCATACAAGCATCAAGTAAGGGACACAAGTCTACCTAAACAAGACAGAACATTACATTAATTTAGCTCATATAACATATCATCTTTTATACACCTAGGAATGACCCTTAACTTCATTTAGTCAGCCTATTCATTATCTTAACATCATCAACATAACCATTATGGACTCATATAGCCAAGTTAGGAACAAACATGCTTCAACTCTAAGACTACATACTTAACATATAGCCATAACATAACATGATTTCCTAGATAGTATCAATATTCTAACACATACCTTCACATATAGGTAGATATGATCATATATCACATAATTAACTACACAATTATCCATATAACATCAAGTAGTTGCCGACAAGGCCATGATCATCAATATACTTAAAATAACGCCGACAAGGCCACATCAATTCACATAACACCGCCACCATAAGTGGACCAAACAATTCACAACATAATTGAAATAGAAAATAACATTAAATAAGAAGAAATAGGTCAGCATACCAACTCTTCATCATCAACACTTCAAGACAATACCAAATCATCCAATTAAACCTCATAAGGCCCTTACCCATGGTCATGAACATCAATTCAATACATAGCTATAATAATCAATGAAATCTAAACCAATTCAATATAGATTCAACAATATAAGGAAAATTAGATAAAAATTTAATACAATTCTTATATCATTAGAAAGCCCATAAGAAACTACACATCAATTCATAAACATTAGACCAATATCAAGTAACCCATAAATTAATCAAAAACTAGGGTTCACCAATTAAATGGGTTCATAGGTTAATTGAGTTAAAATCACATTAATAACAACAATTCAATCACTAAACAATTATTAAAAACCATTAATGCAAGAACCCATGGTAGATCATGAAATAGGTCAATTCAACTTTTGAAAACTTTAGAAAACATCTATGAAAGTTGGGATCCTTGATGAAACAAGTTTCAAGGATCAAAAGACATACCTTAACAATGATAATTCTTCACTTTGATTAAGAATCTCCACTCAATTCGTCACACCAAGATCTTCCTTGACTTTGGACTTCAATGGAGTCTTTGGGAATTCATAAGGGATTTTGGGGTTTTAATTTTGAAGAATGAAATCTTCAATGTGTTTAAGACTTATATACACACTTAAAATACCCAAAATACCCTTAGGGAACATCCAATACTCCTATTTGGAAGTGGGGTGAATTTACAAGTTCACCCCTCAACTTGGCAGTGAACTGCACACAGGGACAAACCATTGATGGTTGGGCAGTCGACGGACCGTTTGCCCCCATACGGACCAGCCTGTCATCCCGTCGTTTCATTCAGAGGCTGGACGTGGTCCTCATCTTTTCCCATCCTAAGTCCCTACCCACGGCACCATCGACGGACCGTCCTTTGACCTACGGACCGTCTTTTGGTGAGACAGCCTTGGGCAATCTTGGCCACCAACATGGGTCCTTTTTCAAGGACCCTTGGTTGGTCCTTGGGGATGTTTACCCGGACGTTTCCAACCCAAACATAATTGTATATGTGTTTAGGACCTCCCACATGAATTTCACTTAAAACAAACACGTAAAACCCGACAAAAATATTCCTAGACACACAAGGTCATTTCAAGGCACATCTTTCAAACGTCATGAACGTTCTTGAGTGTTTGACCTCCAAACTTCTCAAAACTTGACACACTACCTATACACATAATATTAACTAATTTAAGGTCTTCACAACATCATGAATCACAAATAAACACATAGAACCACATATGAGGCACTTAGGTAACTTAGTCGTCGAACGTCTCGGTCGTCACTTGACGTTTGACTTCCAATGCACCAAATACTTTAGAAAGTGACTCAATACCACATAATAGACCATATTATGACCTTAGACCATCATTAAAATAATTTTAGGCTCTATTTCACCTATATCATTTTCGGGATCTTACAACTATAGTCAACCACATACACTTCGATATTAGGACCTTAGTCACATAGTCATATTAGGACTTCGTATCATGCATATCATTACATCATGTGGACACTAACACAATGTCATGCAAATGAACCATAAACATATGCACATACATTAGACCACCTTCCTAGGACTCTAGATAGCTACTTGTGCAATGTCTAGGTGGGTTCATTACTTCCACCTACCCTAAGTACCTTCCATTAGGCTATACTAGTTAGGGTACTTTACTTTACTTTACTTCCATTGTTCATTATACTTTGGGGAAACTATAGCCTTAACCGACACTAAGACCATGGGTGCTAAACATGGAATTTGGTGTTGTAGAGTCTTACACCAATGGAAGGTAATCTTACCTAGCCAAGGTAGAACATTAACACATACTAGCATATTAGTTGATATCACTTGATAGATCCTATGTGGAAAGCATAGTTTATGGAACTTGGAGGTACATATGGAAACCCTCTTTATGTCTAATGAGACATTTTAGTTATCCACTCATGGAAATATCACTCTCTGCCATTTGACTAAAAGGCTAACCACCTAGTGAGGTATATGGTGACCTACCTTCCTAAAATGGGAAGGGACAACCCTCATCTTCAAGTTCACTCGGTGCTAAGCTAAGTTCCCTTTTTTTGAAAAGCCTTTATTACAATACTTTTATAAAACATAGGCCTTAGGAGATTGACTCCTCATATGCTTAGCTCATGGTCCATAAATGAGAGTTCATAAACCTAAATCATGTGAGAAACCCTTTCACATGGAAATAGCATGTGTAAAGCACCATCTAGTTTAGGGTACCCTTGAGAACACCTTTCAAGTGCCCCTCTATTGACAAGATCCTTATTCATGTGTGTGTATACATATATGTGAGCAATCCTTTCACATAAACATGTGTAAGTATACATATATTTGAGCAATCCTTTCACATAAACACATTAAAGTAACACATGTTCATAACATGCTCATGCATTCATACTTATGTACATAGGAAACCAATCCTAGGAACTATTCTATCAAGGGACACATGTGCAATGCATAGACAATGTCCCATACTCTTTCCTATACTAGTACAGCTATCAAGTCATCCTAGTTAATGGAATACATAACATGCTTCAGGTACATACACCTTACATGCATAGTAGTAGACATTTAGTGAATATGAGAATAACCTTTCATTTAGACACCATGAACCTTTACTACATTGTAAGCTTGCATAATGTGTGAGTTTATGTACATTGGTCAACAAGATCACATTATGTCTATCAACAACACATTGAGGCAGTCACCCTCTTAGGACCACAACGCACAACCAAACATAGACCACATAACCAATTTAGCATAGAAAACAAGCTAACTTCACATTACATTTAAGACTCCTAATATTGGCTATTCACACATTTACATAGGGGTACATAGGTAAGGGGGTATTAACCATTTATACTCATCTAAGGCAGCACCTAATCAAACCCCAATATAGTTATACACATGCATACTTAATAGCCATACAACCTAGATCATAACTAGAGTAAGAAATTAGGCATGAGCTTCATATTAGGTGATCATCACCAACACACATTCATAATGTCATCAATTTTCCTACAAGGCCATAATAAACACACATATATATATATATTGGCAATAAAGTAATAACCGCCACCATAAGTGGACCATACTACACAATGCCATACAAGGCTTCATCAACTAACAATGCTATAGAAAGTAGAAGGGACGAGTCATTCTTACAAATTCATCAACCTTTGATCATCTTTGATCAATACACCTTTTTCATAAAAAATTCATGTATAGGGCTCTATATAAATGTACTTTAATCATAAAGTAAACCATGCACAAGTCGCTACAAGATCATGCTACAACCTAGTACAATACATCACAATCATACTAAAAAGTAGAGAGACATAGATCACTTACTAATATTGTTTACTCTGATCATGATGATTAACATTCATAATATACCAATGATACCATTCTAGTGTAGTAGCTAAAGACATAATAAACAAGTCTAAATCATGCTTCACCTATCCTAGAACTTTGATCACATCATGTACATAACATTGTAAATCTATAGGTTAAGAGAATGTAAATCAATCCTTACCAACACTCCTTTGTTTTGATCATCAAGGATTCATACCCACAATTTATCAATAATGTACATGTAAGGCAGTCGATACAATTAACTTTACATATATGAATCTTATATACCTGTACTATAGAATCGATGTTATAGTGAAGTCCATACTTTAACAATCAACAGAAAGTAGAGATCAAGTATTCAAGCATCACTCCACATTGATCAAATATCACATAATTCATCATCAATTTACCATGTAAGAAGCAGATATAATCAATTCCAACATGATATAATCATAATTCAATCAACATCAGTTCAAGATCACAAAGCCCATACATAGGCTAAAACAATAGTTTGAAGAGAGCATGGGTTCATCATTCAATAGAATTGAAATCCACGTTAAAATCAATACATTATCATCAATTCATCATGAAAAATCCTTTGAAAACGTTTTGAGAAAGAACCCATGGCTAGATTGAAGAAGAAGAGATTTGATCATATTTTCTCTTTGAAAACTTTGAGATTAACTCTCTAGATAGAAGGATAACTAGAAATGAAGGATCACTATACCTTAATGTAGAAGAAAACCTCTAAAAATTGATTAATAACCCATAGGAATCCAAGCTCCAAGATGTTCTTGAGCTTCACCTTCAAGGAAGGTTCTAGAGAGAGTTTTGTTTGGGTGGGAAGTCTAATTTGTGTGAATTGAATTAGCAATGGGGTTGTCACATTTTTGATAACTTAAATACACCCAAAAATAAGCAAATAAACCAACTAGGGTCATTTTATCACGTGGGGTGAATTTCCCATTCACCCCATAATGGGACAGCGTGCATGCAGTTAAATGCAGCCTGCATCGACGCCCCTTAGGCCTATTGACGTGCCGTTGGTGGCCTCCGTCGTTTGGGTCTGAGGTTGTCCTTTGGCTGAGACTTCTCCAGGATAAGTCCCAATTGAAGCTTCACCATCAACGGGGTGTTGGTGGAGTGACGGACCGTCCCTTCGCTTCGTCAATTGACACTGCCAAGGCAGTGTCTCGACAACCTTTGGGTCCTCCTTGAGGGTGTTTTGCGGTGCCCTTGGGGAGTCATACCTAGATGTTTCCAAGTTAAATATATACCTTAAAATGTTAATGACCTTCCACATCAATTTCACCCAAAACAAACATATAAAACACATCCAAACATGCAAGGCACACTCAAGACGCACATTAACGTCACAAGGGCTAACTTTCGAACGTCTTGGACGTTCTTGGACGTTTGACCTCCAAACTTCATGAAACTTAATATACTGCATATAAGAATCATTATTACTCATATAAGACCTCATAATCTCATAACATACAAATATAAGCACGTATAGACACATGAGGCACATAGGTGACTAGTCGTCGAACGTCTTAGTCGTCCCTTGATGTTTGACTTCCAATTCACCTCAATCTTTAGACACTGACTAAATACCATATTATAATACATTTTAGTACCTTAGACCCTTACTACAAACATGTTAGTCTCTAGAAACCCTAACTCATTTTGGGGTCTCATAATATCCCCCACTTGGGAACATTCGTCCTCGAATGACACTTGGAACTCTTTAATCACAACAAGGACTTCAATGAATCATAGAGTAGCTCACCATATTCATAACATCATAACATAGAATTTAATGCACCAAACTTACAAGGAACACAAACTTCAAACCACTTAGCACTTAATGCAACACAAGCAAGCCACAATTCACTCACTCATGTTTAATGCATCAAACACTTAGGCACTTCTCATGTTCATAGAAGGAACATTCTTCTCCTAATCATAACATGGTCATTAAACTTCTTTTTATCAAGATTCAATCATACATGACCACACCTAGGCAGATTCAACAATACTCAAAAGCAAATAGGCACTCATACTTCAATGCACATGGACTTGAGTTAATTGAATCAACAAGGATCTTTATTGAATTAGACCTAGTGCCATGAAGGTCATACTCAACCATATCATTCTTAGTTGTGTCCATGGAGGAATATGTTTCTCCTCAACACACTTACATATCACATGAGTTCACAGGCAAGCAACGCGCAAAGGTCAATTAACTGTAAAATGAGAATTTCTAAACTTTTAACCAAAACATGCTCAAATTTTCTCCCTAGTGAAGTCAAAATGGTAATTCACACCAAGCACATCACCACATTAGAAAGTCATTTCACAACATTTCAATTTATAGCATAACACTAGCCTTCATGAGCAAGCGTTATATTGAGATAACACAATTTATAGGCACACATAAGGACACATAGCTAGATATTTCTTCACCTTTCAAAAGTGAGCCTACAATCATGATTTCCAAACCATAAAAGTCACATAATTTTCAAGAGACTCAACAGTCTTCATTGTAAAGAGGCTCAATTTTTCATTATAAGGATAAACCTTACATATCACAAGTGCCTATGCCCATGTTTCATATCTTATCTCATGAATTCAAATGCACAACTAGCATATTAAGATGCCCAATCAACATGAAAACATGTATTTGATCAAAATTCTTTTTCAAGTACTTTATAATCTTCAAAATATCCTTAAGGTAGTGTCAATCAATACATACCAAACATATAGAGGTCATGCAATTCATACTTTATGCAAAACTCCTATCATGAACAAGCTTACTAAGAATTCATTAGATTCAATCTCAAGTAAGAATAGAAGGACAGGGTAGTAATATCTACAACCTTACTACTCCATCACCATCCCCCACTTAGGGTAAACCCAATTAAGAGCAACTTAACCCAACCTTAAGAGGATCTTAACCTATCAACCTCCATTTTCATCACTTAAAAGTAATTACCATTTTAGAAGAACTTACAGTAACTCAACCTAGGAATACCAAAGGCATTCTATTACCTTATCTTCTAGGCAAATTATCCCCAATCATCAAGTTAGGTCATACTACCCAATCACATAAGGTTTTCAACAATACCATAGACACCAAGGTCATACAACATTTAGGGGAAACAATAGAAGAGACTTAACCATAAGGACTCTTTCTTTTTCTTTCTACTTTACAGTAATGCAACTTCTATGTCAATCAAACCCACATCATCACCCTACCAAGATAAGCATCCTGCCCGCACTTCTAGGATCAATCCTACACCAAAGAGTTCAATCCATACAAAGCAATTATGAAGAAGCACTCATATATAAAGGGAAACATGGAACCATTACACACATATATATAGGCAACATTCATTTTTGGCCATTTACTACACTTCATAAAGTATTTCAAGTCTAATCCACACTATAAAACTATCATCATGCATACTCATAAGGCCACTCATTATTCCAAAAGTAAACTCAATTCAACTATGACAACTTCTAACATGCTTTAACCATATCATATAAATCTTATATCATATCATTTCACATAATTCTCATATATATCCATAAATGGAATCACATGATCAAAATATGCCAAAATTAACCTTCACACATACTCATCAAACCATAAAATCAAGTAAAGAATTAAACTCACCTTTTCTCCCTCAAGCATAGAGATACCATCTCACCCAAGCAATCACATCTAAAAGACCACCAGACAAGAAAACATAAGAGAGAAATCTTATAGAGTTAAATTCTATGGCACGACATGATAATAATGAAGAAGGGAAACTCTATCGTCCTATAGCCTCCCGCACCACGGATGTGTCACGACTCACCACCAATGATACGAGACTCTACTAGACGTGGCAATATGAGACTTTTAGAACCTAAAACCACTTTTATAAACCTCATGCTCTGATACCACGTTTGTCACATCTGGGGAGCACCCCCAAAAAGTAACATGGCTTACTTGACCTCTTGGAGGTCTTATACAAGCTCATAGTCATCATTCATCGATTGTCATAGGTAAATTTAGCAGAAAATTTAAAACTTTCATAGCACATGCTAGAACAACACTTCCAATATATATAAAATATAAGTCATAATACATATTTAGACCTTATGTCTCTTTGTCATCCTAGACTCAACATCATTAGAGTACATTAGGGACACGACCCTTACAACAAAAATCATAAGTACAATATTAAAAGACTTTACAATAAACTAGACATTAGGACATCCTTGGACTTAAGAATTCCTTTCCTTGAGCTTGGGAAACACATATCAAGCTCCTCATCATTTAACGACTTTCCTTAAAGCATCCATAATGTACACTTTGTGTAAAAAGGTAGAGAACAATGGAGTTAGTACAAGAATACACTAAGTATGGCAACCATGCAAAAATATGCATTTAAAAGGAACATTTTACTTGAAAACCATGTATCATGCATTTTTGTGAAATCTTCATAAAACTTTATGTATTAAGCATCATACAACTTACATACTTCATTTAGGCATATATCATAGTCATAATATGTCACGCCTCAAAACCCATTAAGACGGACAGGCACCTGATGCCCTAAAGGCCCGAGAGAACCAACCTACAACCTGTTCTTACTGAGCATATACTATAACAATTGAGACAAGTTAACTTTGGATGCAGCGATACAAACCAACGTAACTAGATCCAAAAGTTATATACAAGACTTGGCCGTTTAGGCCACAACTCCTTAAGACACAACTGAACCATGTACATAGATTTCTTCACTTAGATTTCGCCCCTGAGCTGCCACCCTTAATTATATAGATTTCTTCACTTAGATTCTTTAATCTTTGAGATTCTTGTTAATCAGTTCATAACTCTTTTGAGATGTTATTTTGGATAATCGTAACACTTTGAGATGTTGATTTGGTGGTCATAATCATCTTGGAGACATGAAATTACGGAACAGTAGTGGAATACATGAAAACAATACTTTGAGGCAGTAACAATGACATAAGGAGCTATGAAACATCAACACGTTACTTTAAGACCTTAATGGCACAATTGACTTCAATTGGCTTAGGAGAAGGATTCATCAAACTTTCTTTTGCAAATACCATTTCTATAACAGCACAAGGGGAATTTACACAAGTATAGAGTAGTGAACATATAATGAAGTAATTCCATGTACTTAGAATGGGGAAAGAAATATTGTTAGCTATTTGGATATAGTACGCTGCCACCATGCTTCCTTTTCTAGAAATAGAACTTATGAGAATCACTTCATTTATATTAATTGCAGGTGGCAGATTTCATGCCAAAAGGATATAGAATCGAATAGCCTTACATACCTTATATTTATGACCAATACCACTATCACGATTCAGCCTTCCTTATTGGGTGCTAATCTACAACATAAGTCATGATTAAGCTAACATCAGCAGCTAATCACAATAAGGTTCTCCAAAATAGTAGCTAAAAAATATTTGATGGAAATCAGGCCCATACAACCCTTACATAAATGGTGAACCACCACACCCTTCCTCTACACATTAATACAACTTCAAAAACATCATTTCCAGAGATACCCAAACAGCCCTCAACAACAATATTCATAAGGCAGCCACTAATCAATCTCAAATCTTTCAGCATAATAGGAGAATATTGACTCAAAGATTTATCATCATCCATGAATTCTTGATAAATATACAAAATTCTCCAATCCAAACATGATCAAAGAGAGGAAAACAAATGGGTTGAAGTCTTACCTTAATTCTGGAAATTTTATCCTCTAAACTTGTACTTCAAGAATTCAAACTCTCCTTCAAACTTCTTACTTGAAAATGAGACAGCACTCAAGAACCTAAGGTGTTTAGGGCTGCTATTGAAGCCAAGAGAGACCAAGAAAGAAACTTAGAAAATCTGAAATTTTGCAAGTTCAAAATGGAGAATAAGACTTGATCCTTATCCTTTGAAAAAGGAGGTGTTATGGCCGACACTCTTGACCAATTTTGGTCCATATAATGTCAAGTAGGTGCCCCACCTGCTTGTCCTTTTAACTTGGGCCCTTTTGGACTTAATATTATTGGACCTTGGCTGTCCATTTTTCCTTTGTTCTTTTAATCAGCTTGGGACAGATTAGTGCAAGTAGGTGGTACACACTTGGCCCAATAAAATGGTAAAACAAATCTTAGGAGGTCATGTACTTACTTAGTTTCACTTGGTCTTTATCCATAATGGCCAATTGGCAGATTTGGCTGTTGGGCCTTCTTTCATTCACATTTTCTTTAATAGGTTTGGGCTTCAAATGAGCCCTTAAATATAAGCCTAAATCTGGTCAATCAAACTTGGGCCCTTTAACTATAATATAGCTCAAATAGGTGATGCATCTGCTAGCTCAATTACCACCTTACTATAATTACTTAAATACTTTCCATCGGAGTTAACTTGCAATACATATGCTAAAACGTGCAAGGCATTACATCACCTTCCAAGCTAGTTTAAACCAACACTAATCATGTAAGAAACATGATCCCTCACCTACACTATAAGTATATGTCAAGTATAACATGAATAGAACTACCACATACAAAAATACAGGCCGTTACATAATAGCACACAAAATCACACATAGAATTTAAGTCACATTTTGAAGCATTTTACAGTAAGCTCACAACGTACTCTTGTTCACTTTAGAGTGAACTCCTTTTATCCTAACTCCTTCACTTTCCCAAATAATCCTCTAGTGACACTTGGTGAAATGCATAGATAATGTCCCATAACACTATGCATGATCAAGCATCTCCTTAAGACCACAAGGAAACCATACATACAACCTTTCAACTCAACATATACATTCATATAAGATCATTTCATATAACAATACACATACTTCCTATTGAACATTATAGGACCTTACTCATGACCCCAATCTAAGTCTACTAGTGCAATGTACAGGTTAATCCCCATAACCTCACACATACTTAGTAAACTTATCATAAGACCACAAGCCTTAACGTATACTACATATACCAAACACAATACTATAGTCAACCACATACACTTCGAGTAGGACCTTAGTCACATAGTCATATTAGGAATTCATATCATGCATATCATTACATCTTGTGGACACTAGCACAATGTCATGCAAGAGAACCATAAACATATGCACATACATTAGACCACCTTCCTAGGACTCCCTTAGATAGCTACTTGTGCAATGTCTAGGTGGATTCATTACTTCCAGCTATCTTAAGTACCTTCCCTTATGTTATCCTAGTTAGGGTCCTTTACTTCACTGTACTTCCATTGTCCATTTTACTTTAGGGAAACTATAGTCTTAACTGACACTAAGACTATGGGTGCTAAACATGGAATTTGGTGTTGTAGAGCCTTACACCAATGGAAGGTATTCTTACCTAGCTAAGGTAGAACATTAACACATGCTAGCATATTAGTTGATATCACTTGCTAGATCCTATGTGGCAACATAGTTTATGGAACTTGGAGGTACATATGGAAATCCTCTTCATGTCTAAAGAGACATTGTAGTTATCCACTCATTGAAATATCACTATGTGCCATTTGGATAAGAGGCTAACAACCTCGTGAGGTCTATGGTGACCTACCTTCCTAAAATGGGAAGGGAAACCCCTCATCTTCAAGTTCACTCCGTTTTAAGTTAAGTTCCCTTTTATTGAAAACCCTTTATTACAATACTTTTATAAAACATAGGCCATAGGAGATTGAGTCCACATATGCTTAGATCATAGGTCATAAATGAGAGTTCATCAACCTAAATCATGTGAGAAACCCTTTCACATGCACATAGCATATGTAAAGCACCATGTAGTTTAGGGTACCCTTGAGGGCACCTTTCAAGTTCCCCTCTATAACATGCTCATGCATTCATACTCATGTACATAAGAAACCAAACCTAGGAACTATTCTATCAAGGCAGCAATGCATAGACAAGGTCCCATACCCTTGCCCGTACTAGTACACCTATCAAGTCATCCTAGTTAATGGAATACATAACATGCTTCACATACATATACCTTACATGCATAGTAGTAGACATTTAGTGAATATGAGAACTACCTTTCACTTAGACACAGTGAACATTTACTACATTGTAAGCATGCATTATGTGTGAGTGTGTGTACATTGGTCAACATGATCACATAATGGCTATCAAAGACACATTGAGGCAGCACCCTCTTAGGACCACAATGCACAACCAAACATAGACCACACAACCCAATTTAGCATAGGGACAAGCTAACTTCACATTACACTTAAGACTCCTAATCTTGGCTATTCATACATTTACATAGGGGTACATAGATAAGGGAGCATTAACCATTTATACTCATGTAAGGCAGCACCTAATCAAACCCCAACATAGTTATACACATGCATACTCAATAGCCATACAACCTAGATCATAACTAGAATAGGAAATTAGGCATGAGCTTCATATTAGGTGATCATCACAAACACACATTGATAATATCATCAAGTTGCATTCAAGGACATAATCAACACATATATACATTGTCAATAAAGTAATCACCTCCACCATAAGTGAACCTTACCACACAATGCATACAAGGCTTCATCAACTAACAATGCTATAGAAAGTACAAGGGAAGAGTCATTCTTACCAATTCATCAACCTTTGATCATCATTGATCAATACACCTTTTTCATCAACAATTCATGTATAGGGAACTAGCTAAATGTACTTTAATCATAAAGGAAACCATGTACAAGTTGCTACAAGATCATGCTACAACCTAGTACAATACATCAACATCATACTAGAAAGTAAAGAGACATAGATCACTTACTTATATTCTTTACTTTGATCATCATGATTAACATTCATAATATACCAATGATACTATTCTAGGGCAGTAGCTAAAGACATAATAACAAAGATTAAATCATGCTTCACCTACCCTAGAAATTAGATCACATCATGTACATAGCATTGTAAATCTATAGGTTAAAAGAATGTAAATCAATCCTTACCAACACTCCTTTGTTTTGATAATCAACGATTCATACCAAATATTTATCAATAACATACATGTAAGGCAATATATACACTTAACTTTACATAAACGAATCCTATATACATGTACTATAGAATCGATGTTACAGTGAAGTCCATACTTTAACAATCAATAGAAAGTATAGATCAAGTATTCAAGAATCACTCCACATTGATCCAATATCACATAATTCATCATCACTTTACCATGTAGGCATTAGATATAATCAATTTCAACATGCTAGAATCATAATTCAATCAACATCAATTCAAGATCACAAATCCCATACATAGGCTAAAATGATAGTTTGAAGAGAGCATGGGTTCATCATGCAATTGTATTGAAATCCACGTTAAAATCAATACATATCATCAATTTATCATGAGAAAGACTTTGAAAACATTTTGAGAAAGAACCAATGGCTATATTGAAGGAGAAGAAATTTGATCATATTTTCTCTTTGAAAACTTTTAGATTAACTCTCTAGATGGAAGGATAACTAGAGATGAAGGATTACCATACCTTAATGTAGAAGAAAAATTTGATGAAGAACCCATAGGAATCCAAGCTTCAAGATGTTCTTGAGCTTCACCTTCAATGGAGGTTGTAGAAAGAGTTTGGTTTGGGAGGGAAGTCTAATTTGTGTGAATTGAATTAGGAATTGGGTTGTCACGTTTTGGATCACTTAAATACACCCAAAAATAACCAAATAAACCAACTAGGGTCAGTTTAGTACATGGGGTGAACTTCCTATTCACCCTATAATGGGACAGTGTGCATGTAGTTAAATGCAGCTTGCATCGACGGCCAGCCATCGTCACCCCTTAGGTCCATCGACGGGCAGTTGCTTTCCTCCGTCATTTGGATCTGAGGCTGTCCTTTGGCTGAGACTTCTCCAGGATAAGTCCCAATATATGCTTCACCATCGATGGGGCGTTGGTTGACTGACGGACCATCCCTTTGCTTCGTCAATTGACACTGCCAAGGCAGTGTCTCGACAGCCTTTGGGTCCTTCTTGAGGGCCTTTTACGAGGCCCTTTGGGAGTCGTACCTGGATGTTTCATAAGTAAATATATACCTTAACATGTAAAGGACCTTCCACATCAATTTCACCCAAAAAGAACACGTAAAACACATCCAAACATGCAAGTCACACTCAAGACACACATTAACGTCTCAAGGGCTAACTTTTGAATGTCTTAGACGTTCTTGGATGTTTGACCTCCAAACTTCATGAAACTTAATATACTGACTATAAAATCATTATTACTCATATAAGGAACTCATAAGCTCATAATATACAAATATAAGCACGTCTAGACACATGAGGCACATAGGTGACTAGTCGTTGAACGTCTTAGTCGTCCCTTGACGTTTGACTTCCAATTCACCTCAATCTTTAGAAACTGCCTCAATACCATATTATAATCAATTTTAGGACCTTAGAACCTTATAAAAAACATGTTAGGCTCTATACACCCTAACTCATTTTGTGGTCTTACATATATCAAAATCAAACATGTCACGTTCTACCAAATCAACAAGAGTAACTCTATTGGGTAGCATTACAAGACATTTCCTATAGACTCTCTTTGCAACTACCGTGTCACCCATTAGGGTACAAACTGAAAAGGGTTCAATCAAAACATTGAGAAGTATATCAAACTTCCTAGCTACCAAAGGTGTAACAAAAGAAAGGGTAGAACCTGGATCAAGCAAAGCATAAACATTAATAGAAAAGACTTATAACATACAAGTCACAACATCGGGAGAGCTCTTGTAAGACCTCGAAAATGACATAGGTTAACTAGAGCCTACCATGTTGGTCTTAGTGTTCTAAGGTCCTAAATATGTTTAATATGTTGTATATAGGCAGTAGCTAAAATATTAAAGGTGTTGGAAGTCAAACGTCAAGGGATGACTAAGACGTTTGACGACTAAGTCACCTAAATGTCTCTTACGTGGTTCTATGTGTTTATGTGTGTTTAATGGTGTTTTAAGGTTCTTAATAGAGTTAATATATCATGTATAGTCAGTGGTTAAAGTTTCGTGAAGTTTGGAGGTCAAACGACTAAGAACGTCCAAGGCATTCGAAAGATATGCCTTGAGTCGACCTTGTACGTCTAGGCGAGTTTCGTTAAGTTTTACGTATTCGTTTTGGATGAAATTAATGTGAGAGGTTTTAAACTCATAGACAATCGTATTTGGGTTGGAAATGTCTGGGAAATTATCCCCAAGGACCATCAAGGGGTCCTTGAGGAAAGGACCCAAAACCTGATGGCAGGCTGTCCCAGGCAGCCTTGGCGACGGTGCAGTCGACGGCCAGTCATGGCTGTGACGCCCCGTCACAAGGTTTACGTCGTGGGGGACTTGTCCAAGGGTGTATAGGGTACCCTTGGAAAACCACTGGAGCTTGCAACGGAGGTCCATGACGGCCCGTGTCAGCCGTGACGCCCTGTCACAAGGCAGTCGTCGCAAGCTAAGTCTCTTGCGCAGATTTTTCTGCCAAGTTAGGGGTGAACTTGTAAATTCACCGCATGTCTAAATAAGAGTTTAGGCGGTTGTTTAGGGGTCTTATGGGTATTTTAATTAACTATATAAGTAGTTAACACCCTAGAGACTTCATTCTTCCAAATTGAAAACCCAAAAGTCTTAGAATAATTCCCAAAACCTCCATTGAAGACTCCATTGAAGAGGCAGCTTTGTGAGGGGTTCTTGAGTGGAAATTCTTCATCAAAGTGAAGAATTATCATCCTTGAGGTATGGCTTTTGATCCTTGAAACTTATTTCATCAAGGAGCCCAATCCTCAAAGTGTTTTACAAAGTTTTCTAAAGTGAATTGTCCAATTTCGGGATTCTACCATGGGTTCTTGCATAATTATGATCTAATTGATATTGTATAGATGATTTCAACATAAATTACCTATGAACCCATTTGAATTGATGAACCCTAGTTTTGACTACTTTTTGGGTTACTTGATATTAAGCTAATGTTAATGAATTGTTGTGTAGTTTCTTATGGGCTTTCTAATGATATAAGAATTGTGTTCAATTGATATATAATTGATCTTAGATTGTTAAACTTAGATTGAATTGATAGAGATTCATTGAGTTTTATGGTTATTGCTTTGAATTGTTATTCATGGCCATCGGTAAGGGCCTTGTGATGTCGAATTGGTTGATTTGGCATTGAATTGAGATGTGGATATGGGTATGAAGGTATGCTGACCGTTTTTCTTAATTTGATATTAATTATACTTCAATTCTATTGTGATTGGTATGGTCCACTTATGGTGGCGGTGTTATGTGTTCTATTTGCAATTGATGTGGCCTTGTCGGCGTTACTTTATGCAATATTATAATCATGGCCTTGTTGGTAACTACTTGAAGTTATGTGGCTATTTGTGTAGTTGATGATATGAATATGACATTTCTTATCTACATGTGAAGTTATATAGTCATGTATGTATTCTTCTAGTTATGTTGCCTTAAAGTGATCACGTTAGACTTTGACTTGATATTATGAATGTAGTGTTAGGTTAAGTCTTGGTTATTATTACTTGACTTTATGAGTGTATGTGGAGTATATTAATGATGTTATGATGATATATAGGATGACTTGAAGATGATAGGTTGTTTTAGAAGTGTTTCTAGAATGGCTTGTAGTATGGGTTAAAAGTGAAGAATGTGATGTCTTGTCTTGGTTGACTTGTATCTCTTGCTTGATGTACATATGATTATGGATATGTGATGTCTTGATATAGGGTGTTATAACTCTTAGTCTTGAATAATAAATATAGGTGGGACCTTAATGATAGGAAGGTCAATGTTATGTGGAACCTTGAACTTAGTGGCGAGGTTATGAATTGTGAAGTAGTTAGCCGTAATGGTATCCTTCATGTTATGAGTGATGGACTTAAGGTTGATTGGCTGGAACGGCATCATATCATATCTTAGGAAAATCGCTATGAGCTTCTTGTCGCTAAAGTGAGATATGCCCTAGTGGAACTTGCTTTGGTAGGGTGAATGTAAAGGGGGTCATGAACTAGATAAGGACCTATTTATATGAACCTTAATGTGAATTAATCTATGAGAACTAAGGCTAGCACCGAGTGAGTATGAGTAAGGGGGAAGTGCATTCAATTAAATAAGAGATTGAATGTTTTGCACACCCTTCATATTCCTTAACCATGTGCCTATATGGGATGTGTCCATGTTCTACCATTGGCAAGTAGAACAACCTCATCGAAGTAGGATAGAACTTCGAATTCCATGTCTTGCTACCATGGTCTATGTCGGTTATTGCCTATTCTCATCATGTGGAATACCTATTAGCATTAGATAAGTTTATGAGGTTTAGGTGGTGGTATGGAACGCTATCTAGACATTGCACAATAGACTTTGAAGGTGTTATGTGGAGTTCCTAGGTTTTGTCCAAAGACCATAATGTGATCCATTATGTGAGTGTCTTATGTGATGCTTTATGTGAGTGTCTTAGGTGATGTATGAGGCTTAATGAACTAATGAACTAATGACCTATGTTAGTGACTATGTAAATGAATGAGTACCTAATCTAAAGTGACTTAAGCATTCCTTAGCTAATGTATGAGGAGGGCATGAAAGGATGGTCTCTTCATGTCTTATCTTTGGATGTCTTGAGGATGACTCTAGTTAGGAAAGTTGGTTAATCTTGTTGACATGATCTAAACCTTAGGAAGTCTTAAGGACTATTTAGGTAATCTTGGAGAGGTCATTGCACTATGGACATATCTTCTTGATTTACTTAAGTAGGTCTTTTGATAGGCTTTGGAAAGAGAATGTCTTCTAATCTAAGTGTTGGTGTGTTTAGTGAGAATGATTCTATTTGAGGTAGTCTATAGGATCTCCTGTGTGTGTGTGATAGGGATTGTATGGGCGGTCGCTCCACACTCACTCAAGTGAACCTTGGAAATCACCTTTGGTAGATGAATCTTACCTTGATTTTTATGATTGTTTTCTAAGTATGTATGTGACTCATCGTAGGTAATCTTAAGGGTCGTTTAGGCACATCTAGAGAGGGTGTATGGGCGGTCTCTCTTTTTGTGACTTAAGTGAATCTTAGGATGACTTTAAGTGAGGGAATTACATGCTAGGAATACTTAGGGTGAAGGATGAAGTGATTCACTGTAACAGTGAATTAATTCACTGTACAGTGAATATAGCTCACTGTAAAGTGAGTTCTTTAAAATGCTATCTTTGGTTAATTGTTATCTTATATGTTTCTTAATTGCTAAATGATGTTCTTATGTTTAAACTAAGATTTCTAAATGAAAAGATGCATATTTCCAATAAAGTCCATTTTCATGATTTTATGCATATAGCCATACTTAGTACATGTGGTTGTACTAATTCCATGCTTTATTTTCTATCTATAGTCCTTGGTAGGTAAGGAGCTTTTGGAGAAGAAGACTTGGGCTTAGAAGAATCGTCCGAGTAGAAGAATTGAAGTATGTCCTCATTTGTATCGAGGGCATATATGTCGTTTTATGTTTCTTTTATGAAGTTTTGTAATAAGACTATGTTATTTCTATTTTAGTATTTAAATACTCTTGTGTCTTAAGATGATGAGATTGAGACTTAGCATTTCTATTACTTTTATATGAAAGAGGTTTTTAAAGACTATATTATGTTTTTGTGAAAGGTTTTAATTTCGCACTACTTTCACTATGTATATGCAATGAATGATATGAATGAGTCTTGTCTTTGAACTCTGAGAGTTCGACGATGCCGGTTGCAATCCGAGATTGCACCCTATCTTCTAGGGTATGGTTTCGGTTGTGATAAAGTTTGTATCAGAGTTTAGGTTGGTGAAAGTATTATTAGGTATCAAAAAGTCTCATCAAGTCACGTCTAGTAGAGTCTTGACCATCGGTGTGAATCGCGACACATCTATGGGCGAGAGGCTATAGGACGATAGAGTTTCCCTTCTTTTCTACTCTTATATCGTGCGGTAGAGTAAATGTTATGATTATCCTTCTTATGAGTTTCCTTGTGTTTACTAGGAGGATGGCCGCTAGAAGGTTGGAAGAGGAGAGGGTGAATGAGGAAGTTCTTCCCCAAGTTGCTCAAGTTGAGCAAGGTGCTCAAGGTGAGCAAGGTGTCCAAGGTGGGCAAGGTGGGCAAGGTGCTCAAGATGATCAAGTGCCTCCCCAAGGTGATCATATCCCTAATGTAGGAGGAGGTGATGAGGTACGGAGTTGTCTAATAGGGTGATTGGAGAGGCTTTGAGGGCTTTAGCTCAAGCCGTAACTACTCAAATCAATTTGAGTATGGTGCCTAGGGTTATGGAGAGCACTATGACTTCTATGTTGAGAGACTTAGTGAGGGAAGAATTCTATGCGACTATACTACATGATAATATGGCCTTATCTAGACACATGATGTATGCACAATCATGTGAAGAATCTAATCATGTGAGGATGTCAAGTAGCTTGAAAAGGAGTGTTGCTAGTGACCAAGTGCAACCTAGGTTCAAAAAGAGGGTTCAAACTCAAGATGGACCTAGAGTTCCTAAGAAGAAGTTTGAGAAAGGAGGTGGTTCTAAAGATGGCAAGCCTACTTGTGCCAAGTGTGGCAAGAAACACTATGGTGAGTGTTTATTGGGTACCGATAGTTGCTTTGGATGTGGAAAGGATGGGCACAAAGTGAGAGATTGTCCAAACATTTCTTCTAAGAAGGAGGGTAAGAGAGTTGAGCCTAGTGTTCCAAAGGAAGATGCTCCAACTAAGAGGTGTTTCTATGCACTCCGTACTAGAATTGAGAAGTCGGGTGATGGTGATGATGATGTTGGTAAGTTCTTATTTCTCTTTTGATAGTATGAGTTCCTTCTAAGTGGGGGAGTATGGTTTGTAGATGGGATAGAAGTTCTTGAATTGTTGCATGTGCATGGTGTTTAGGAGTTTGATTGAAATTGAATTTCATTTACTTCTTCCATTGTGTGTTTTATGAAGCTTTGAGCATGTTGTATAATGTGTTTACAGGATGTTATCTTGCATTCTAGCATGTCTATATAGAGAATTGCCTAAAGATTGCATTTTTGGAAAAGTTGCTAAAATCACTGTTTCTTTAAGAACTGCTCACTGTAAACATTTTGAGAAAATGACTATTTGATTCTTTGGTCTAAAATTCTTGTTATGTGGTTAGAACTGATGTATATGAGTATGATGTTTAATAAAATGAGTTTTAGCTATTTGGATTGAAGCATGTGAGTTTTGTAGCATAACGAGTTATAGAATTGTTTTCTAGATTCTTGTTGTGTTGTGAATCTCTTGATTATGTGAAATTGATGGTTTCTTCTTAGATATGTGTTGTATGACTTGGTTATGTGCTGCTAGTTGAGTCTCTAATCTTGGAAGTGTTCGGAGAGTGGCAAGTGTCATTCGAGGACGAATGTTGTCCAAGTGGGGGAGATTGTAAGACCTCGAAAATGACATAGGTTAACTAGAGCCTAACATGTTGGTCTTAGTGTTCTAAGGTCCTAAATATGTTTAATATGTTGTATATAGGCAGTAGCTAAAATATTAAAGGTGTTGGAAGTCAAATGTCAAGGGATGACTAAGACGTTTGACGACTAAGTCACCTAAATGTCTCTTATGTGGTTCTATGTGTTTATGTGTGTTTAATAGTGTTTTAAGGTTCTGAATAGAGTTAATATATCATGTATAGGAATTGGTTAAAGTTTTGTGAAGTTTGGAGGTCAAACGACTAAGAACGTCCAAGGCATTCGAAAGATATGCCTTGAGTCGACCTTGTACGTCTAGGCGAGTTTCGTTAAGTTTTACGTGTTCGTTTTGGATGAAATTCATGTGAGAGGTGTTAAACTCATATACGATCGTATTTGGGTTAGAAACATCCGGGAAATTATCCCCAAGGACCATCAAAGGGTCCTTGAGGAAAGGACCCAAAACCTGATGGCAGGCTGTCCCAGGCAGCCTTGGCGATGGAGCAGTCGACGGCCAGTCATGGCCGTGATGCCCCGTCACAAGGTTTCCGTCATGGGGGCCTTGTCCAAGGGTGTAGAAGGTACCCTTGTCAAACCACTGGAGCTTGCAACGGAGGTCCATGACGGCCCGTATCAGCCGTGACGCCCCGTCACAAGGCAGTCGTCGCAAGCTAAGTCTCCTGCGCAGATTTTTCTGCCAAGTTAGGGGTGAACTTGTAAATTCACCGCATGTCTAAATAAGAGTTTAGGCGGTTGTTTAGGGGTCTTATGGGTATTTTAATTAACTATATAAGTAGTTAACACCCTAGAGACTTCATTCTTCCAAATTGAAAACCCAAAAGTCTTAGAATAATTCCCAAAACCTCCATTGAAGACTCCATTGAAGAGGCAGCTTGGTGAGGGGTTCTTGAGTGGAAATTCTTCATCAAAGTGAAGAATTATCATCCTTGAGGTATGGCTTTTGATCCTTGAAACTTATTTCATCAAGGAGCCCAATCCTCAAAGTGTATTACAAAGTTTTCTAAAGTGAATTGTCCAATTTCGGGATTCTACCATGGGTTCTTGCATAATTATGATCTAATTGATATTGTATTGATGATTTCAACATAAATTACCTATGACCCCATTTGAATTGATGAACCCTAGTTTTGACTACTTTTTGGGTTACTTGATATTAAGCTAATGTTGATGAATTGTTGTGTAATTTCTTATGGGCTTTCTAATGATATAAGAATTGTGTTCAATTGATATATAATTGATCTTAGATTGTTAAACTTAGATTGAATTGATGTAGATTCATTGAGTTTTATGGTTATTTCTTTGAATTGTTATTCATGGCCATGGGTAAGGGCCTTGTGATGTTCAATTGGTGGATTTGGCATTGAATTGAGATGTGGATATGGGTATGAAGGTATTCTGCCCCATTTTCCTTAATTTGATATTAGTTATACTTTGATTCTATTGTGATTGGTATGGTCCACTTATGGTGGCGGTGTTATGTGTTCTATTTGCAATTGATGTGGCCTTGTCGGCGTTACTTTATGCAATATTATAAGCATGGCCTTGTTGGTAACTACTTGAAGTTATGTGGCTATTTGTGTAGTTGATGATGTGAATATGACATTTCTTATCTACATGTGAGGTTATATAGTCATGTATGTATTCTTCTAGTTATGTTGCCTTAAAGTGATCATGTTAGACTTTGACTAGATATTATGAATGTAGTGTTAGGTTAAGTGTAACGGCCTGTATTTTTGTATGTGGTAGTTCTATTCATGTTATACTTGACATATACTTATAGTGTAGGTGAGGAATTATGTTTCTTACATGATTAGTGTTGGTTTAAACTAGCTTGGAAGGTGATGTAATGCCTTGCACGTTTTAGCATATGTATTGCAAGTTAACTCCGATGGAAAGTATTTAAGTAATTATAGTAAGGTGGTAATTGAGCTAGCAGTTGCATCACCTACTTGATCTATATTATAGTTAAAGGTCCCAAGTTTGATTGACCAGATTTAGGCTTATATTTAGGGGCTCATTTGAAGCCCAAACCTATTAAAGAAAATGTGAATGAAAGAAGGCCCAACAGCCAAATCTGCCAATTGGCCATTATGGATAAAGCCCAAGTGAAACTAAGTAAGTACATGACCTCCTAAGATTTGTTTTACCATGTTATTGGGCCAAGTGTGTACCACCTACTTGCACTAATCTGTCCCAAGCTGATTAAAAGAACAAAGGAAAAATGGACAGCCAAGGTCCAATAATATTAAGTCCAAAAGGGCCCAAGTTAAAAGGACAAGCAGGTGGGGCACCTACTTGACATTATATGGACCAAAATTGGTCAAGAGTGTCGGCCATAACACCTCCTTTTTCAAAGGATAAGGATCAAGTCTTATTCTCCATTTTGAACTTGCAAAAATTTCAGATTTTCTTAAGTTTCTTTCTTGGTCTCTCTTGGCTTCAATAAGCAGCCCTAAAACACCTTAGGGATTCTTGAGTGCTGTCTCATTTTCAAGTAAGAAGTTTGAAGGAGAGTTTGAATTCTTGAAGTACAAGTTTAGAGGATAAATTTCCAGAATTAAGGTAAGACTTCAACCCATTTGTTTTCCTCTCTTTGATCATGTTTGGATTGGAGAATTTTATATATATTTATCAAGACTTCATGGATGATGATAAATCTTTGAGTCAATCTTCTCCTATTATGCTGAAAGATTTGAGATTGTTAGTGGCTGCCTTATGAATATTGTTGTTGGGCTGTTTGGGTATCTCTGGAAATGATGTTTGAAGTTTTGTATTAATGTGTAGAGGAAGGGTGTGGTGGTTCACCATTTATGTAAGGGTTGTATGGGCCTGATTTCCATCAAATATTTTTAGCTACTGTTTTGGAGAACCTTATTGTGATTAGCTGCTGATGTTAGCTTAATCATGACTTATGTTGTAGATTAGCACCCAATAAGGAAGGCTGAATTGTGATAGTGGTATTGGTGATAAATATAAGGTATGTAAGGCTATTCGATTCTATATCCTTTTGGCATGAAATCTGCCACCTGCAATTAATATCAATGAAGTGATTCTCATATGTTCTATTTCTAGAAAAGAAAGCATGGTGGCAGCGTACTATCTCCAAATAGCTAACAATATTTCTTTCCCCATTCTAAGTACATGGAACTACTTCATTATATGTTCACTACTCTATACTTGTGTAATTTCCCCTTGTGCTGTTATAGAAATGGTATTTGCAAAAGAAAGTTTGATGAATCCTTCTCCTAAGCCAATTGAAGTCAATTGTGCCTTTAAGGTCTTAAAGTAAGGTGTTGATGTTTCATAGCTCCTTATGTCATTGTTACTGCCTCAAAGTATTGTTTTCATGTATTCCACTACTGTTCTGTAATTTCATGTCTCCAAGATGATTATGACCACCAAATCAACATCTCAAAGTGTTACGATTATCCAAAATAACATCTCAAAAGAGTTATGAACTGATTAACAATAATCTCAAAGATTAAAGAATCTAAGTGAAGAAATCTATATAATTAAGGGTGGCAGCTCAGGGGCGAAAGCCTAGCATGGGCCGATCCCTATTGGTATAGAAGGGTGGCAGCTCAGGGGCGAAAGCCTAGCATGGGCCGATCCCAAGTTGTGTAATTATGAGGACCGCATCCCAGGGGTTAATACGCCTAGCATGGGTCATCCTCTTCTACCACTGATCAGCTGGTCACTTGTATCACATGCCCAACAAAGATTATAACATACAAAGAAGGTAAAGAAAAGAATGTAGCTTACTTGATTCCACAAGAGTAAGCAAAGGTGGTCTTCTCTCCTAATCTATGCACTCATATGTTGCTACTTGATTTCATTTGTGCCTTGTATTACATATACTTTTTGCCTTACATATTCAGTACATTTTTTGTACTGATGTCCCGTATTGGGGACGCTGCATTTCATGCTGCAGGCTCAGGTACTCCAGCTAGTAGACCTCCTCAGTAGGAGCACTCGAAATTCTGCTACTTTTGGTGAGCTCCAAGTTGATTCGGAGCTTTATTAAGTCCTTGGTAAATTTGTTTGGTATTGTATCGTAGTTAAGGGTAAGGCGGGGTCTGTCCCGACCTACTCTAGTCTTCTATCTTTTAGAGGCTTTGTAGACGTATGTACATGGTTCAGTTGTGTCTTAAGGAGTTGTGGCCTAAACAGCCAAGTCTTGTATATAACTTTTGAATCTACTTACGTTGGTTTGTATCGCTGCATCCTAAGTTAACTTGTCTCAATTGTTATAGTATATGCTCAGTAAGAACAGGTTGCAGGTTGGTTCTCTCGGGCCTTTAGGGCATCGGGTACCTGTCCGTCTTAATGGGTTTTGAGGCGTGACATTTCCTATGTCACATAAGGACACACCCCAAGCCCTCTCGGGATGCATCACAATATATAACGAATCCCTTGATACCCTCCGATAAATTCAAAATTAGAGCGAAGGTAAGCCTCTTTTTCAAGAATTTAAAGCTTCTTTCACATGCCTCCGACTACTCAAATTTCTCACTCTTTTGGGTCAAGGTAGTCAAACGAGAATCAGTGGACGCAAAACCATCCACAAACCTCCTATAGTATCCGCTAGACACAAGAAACATGTACAGTCTGTAGGAGTAAATGGTCTAGGCCAATTTTTCACGACCTCCGTTTTCCTTGGATCAAACTCAACTCCCTCATTAGAGATGATATGACCAAGAAATGCCACCTACCTCAACCAAAACTGACATTTGCTATACCTGGCAAATATTTGGTTTTCCTTAAGCACTTGTAACACAACCCTCAAATGGTCCATCTGTTAACCCTCATTTTTTGAATATACAAGGATCTCGTCAATGAAGATAATGACAAATGAATCAAGGTAACTGCAAAGCACCCTATCATGAGATCCATAAACGCCGTCGGAGCATAAGTGTAACATTCTGGAAAATTACATGTCTAGTGAAGAGCCCAATAGGTCTTTAATAATGCGTATTAGGGGTACATAGGCATCCCAATGCCCAATATTGAGAAATATTCAGCACAATATAGAAAATTGGCTAAGGGGTGTTAGCCAATTTCTATATACTACCCAAATAAGCAAAATATATTCCAAGCTTGTTTAGAAATTGTACCAGCAAAGAAGACCCTAAGCTAAAATATATTATTCTTTACATAATAAATATTAGGTACTAGGCATCCAAGTGTCAAGCCTAGTACCATAGCACATAACCATTTAAAATGATCATGTAGAGTAAGTAGTGCCTAAGGACATAGTGAGGATCCTTGGGACAGTAAGTAAATATTCCAAATGAAACTTCCAAATAGTTAATTGGAGAAAGTACACACAACACATGTGAAAGCACATGTGCAAACCGTCCGAGGGAGACCACACTAACCGAATCAGTTAGGGCGGTTGGCGGGACAACCACACATGCGGGTCCAACCGCATGAGACTAGACCCCCTAACCTACCCTAGACCCTAAACAACTAACCTAACTAACTAACCAACCCATGACCGACCAAGAACGACCAGCCAAGGGACCCGACAACCTAGGACCTTGTCGGGTGACACCTAACAAACTTAACTAACTTAGGGACAACCTAGTACCTAACCTAGGATGGTCCAAATGATTAATTATGGTCCTAACAACTTAGGGGTATTTTAGTAATTACCCTAGACTACTTAATTAATTAATTTAGCAACATACCCTATCCACACAACTTGTGAACGCCATAGCATCTTACAAAGAATCAATAACCATCATAAAGAATGATATAAGGTTAGTAAGTGACGTAAGCAAGTTAAGGTGAGTAAAGAGATAACTAGAGTTAAGTTATGAAATTAACCTAATATAGAGTGTTAGAAAGAAGTGAGACGAGTCTCAACAACACTTAATGGTTATGCCAAGAATACGCACATAAGAGGGTGCTAGAGTCCGTGAGACAAGTCTCACTCGCACCATGATGATAAAGTAAAGTCTTAAGATCATAATCATCAAGTAAAGATAGGGATGATCAGTCATCCATAGAGTAAGTAAACCTCAGTAGAAGCAAGCTTCCTTAATGCGTGAGTAAACTCTAAAAGATAAAAAGATAAAATCTGAGCTTAGCACCGATAGACTAGCAATGAGCGTGTGCCAGCACATGTAAGCCTCATGAGATGATATCACCACCCTGGTTGACCAGGGTCTCCGTACGTCTCCTAGTCTTAGAACTATGTTGCCAACATAGGGGCACCTAGCTAGTGGACGCCACCCATTAAAGAATGCTAGCAAGTTAGGAATCACCTTGGCAAGTGATTCCACCTCTTTTTGGTGTGGGGGAGACACCGGATTTCATGTTTAGCTCACATGATCTATGTCGGTTATAGGTCAGGACAAGCATCCAGTTCACTACAGCCGTGAACCCCCCTTAAGGTTGGGGGAAGACATCGACACGGTTCAAATAGCCGGTGAACCCCCTTTTTCGGTGTAGGGAAGACACAAAGCTTTGTTCACTTTAATTCCGTGAACCACCCCTTTTCGGTGTGGGGGAGACACTGGATTTCATGTAGCTCTCATGATCTACTTCCGTTAATGCTAAGAGAATTCTTTAAGAGAGTAATAAACAATAAAGTAGCATGTTCAAATTGATCAATCGAGCAAAAAAGTAGAATCATAAGTTCATAGAGAACTAAGTAAAGTAAGAGCTTAATGAACATAAATCACTAGTGTTTGATAGACATAACAAGTTAAGGGTAGCAAATAATGGAGCATGGATTATGTCCCAACAACTATATATTATGTAAATAATCAAATAAGGGGCATAGCCAATAAAGATTGTCTTATTAATATAATCATACCCAACAAGAAGAAGAATGAAAAATCTAACTCATAAGTAGGGTAGTCAATCATTTCCTTAGTCTTGTGAATTGCTTATTCGATTCATTGTAGGTATGGGACTACAATGAATCATTGCACTTGTAAGTGAAACATAAGATCAAAGGAGATAATTGAACTACACAACAGAAGTTAGAAAAGACTGAAAAATAATCTAAGTATGGATAGGGCAACTCTCGGCCTAAGAGCAAACTTTATAAACGTTGTTTAAGTTGTTCTTAAATTATGTTCATAATTCCAAGGTCTTATGTTCATATATAAAACGTGTTGTGTGCCTTAATTGCATGAGAACATGTCATATTTATATCATAAATCAAGATTAACGTTTTAAGTAAGAAGTGATGTTGTGACCGTGATTTGACATGTTGTTTAGGAAAGAGCTTTCCTTGTTCATGCATAGTCCCTTATGTGTTATGTGGATACACCCATACTTAGTACAAGTGTGTACTAACCCTTTATCTATTTACTATTTTTGTAGGCGCAGGTTCTCAAGAAGGTTGAAGTTCGACGAAGCAGTTTGCAATAGCGATCTCCAGACTTTGGTACGTCCTCTTGAGTTCGAGGATGCTACACTTTATTATTCTAGCTTAGTACATTAGATTTAGCTAGTGACTACTGTCCCTAGCATTTCCTTTCAAGTATTTATTCAAAGCGTTGTAATAAGGCCAATTGGCGAACTATTATTATTATTATTACGATCATTTATTTCATTTGTTTAATCTATTGATAGATGGTTGTTGAGTTTGATCTAGTAGAATACCACTCTTATACAATACTATATGAAGTCTATGTACACTTTGATAAGTAAATAAAAAGTTTTAAATTTTCCGCAAATTTAACTGTATGATTGTGATGAAATCTAAGAAGAGGCTTGTCTGCGACCTCTGAGAGGTTAACAACGCCGGTCGTGGTTTGGATTGCAGAATCCGGGTCGTGACAAACTTGGTATCAGAGCATGAGGTTAAATTACCTAGGAACTAAGGCTGAACACAACCACGTTGCGTAGTTTCTAACTTATGGTTGTGAAGTGCACCTTAATCAAGATTTAGAGACTCTCTGATGTTAGGAATTTTCCCTTCTTCTACTCTTTATCGTGCTTTCTAGATCTTTGACATTTTGTGTCATTCTAGTATCTAACTTCCTTCTTGTGTATACGTGTAGACAATGAACACAAGAAGAAACGCCAACAGAAGGCTCGAAGAAGTAGCTGCTGGAGGCTATCAAGCTCCTCCTCAAGCCCCAGCCGCTGAAGCACAAGTGCCCGCCAACTTAATTGGGATGACGGATGAAGAAGTTAGGGCGGCACTACTTCAGATGGCCCAAGCTATCACTGTGCAAGCACAGGACATCACGGCTCAAGCCACTAGAGAAGTTGCTCCCAAAGAAAATCCGCATGTTAGCACTATGGCTAGTAGATTGAGGGATTTTACTAGGATGAATCCTCCAGTCTACTATGGGTCCAAAACCAATGAGGATCCTCAAGAGTTTGTGGATGAGGTTTATCAGATTTTATGTGCCATGGGAGTTAATGAAGAAGGAAAGGCTGAGTTGGCTGCTTACCAACTCAAAGATGTGGCTCAAGTGTGGCACAGGATGTGGGGAGATGGTCGAACACCTAGGGAAGTCCCATCACTTGGGACGTTCTCAAAACTGCATTCCTGAAGAGGTTCTTTCCTAGAGAACAGAGAGAGGCTAAGGTCGAGGAATTCATCAACTTACGACAAGGCGGTATGTCGGTTAGGGAATACTCTTTGAAATTTTTAAGCTTTCCAAATATGCTTCTTCTCTTGTGGCCAATAGTAGGGATGAGATGAGCAGGTTTGTGACTGGTGTGTCAGAGGATTTAGAAGAGGATTGTCGGGAAGCGATGTTACACGATAACATGGACCTTGGTAGATTGATCGTCCATGCACATCAAGTTGAGGAAATCCGTCATATAAAGAGAAGCCGAGAAAGCAAGAAGTCGCGGCCCTCGGATCAGTCCGGTTCGAACTATGGTAAGAATTCATTTGGACTTCGGGATATGCCCAAGTTCAAGAAGGGGCACAAATGCTCAAGTAATTATACTCCTTCGAAAAATACTAATGCCAAGAAGGGAACTGAGAAGAATAACTAGATTGACTGAAGGGAGTGTGGTAAGTGCGGCCGTGTGCATAAAGGTGAGTGCATGGTGGGTTTCAATGGATGTTACGGATGCGGGTAAGAGTAGGCACGTGGTTGGGGACTGCCTAAACGTGAAGAATCCGGCCAAGGCAGATGCTCAGCTTTGGCTGAATCCCAATGCAAAAGCCGAACTTCCTAAGAGGAACCGATTCAATGCGTTGAAAGGAAGAGAGGAACAAGAGAAATCCGCGGATGTGGTTACTGGTAACTTGCTTGTCTTTTATTTTCGTGTTTATGCATAGATCCAGGATCTACCTTGCCTTTTATTACTCCTTTAGTAGATAGTAAATTTGACTTGCTTCCTGAGATTCTCTATGAGCCATTTTTAGTGAGTACTCCTATAGGGGACAGTGTTAGGGCCGAGAGAGTCTATAGAAATTGCCCAATAACTGTTCTCAATAAAGTTACTCATGCTGATCTAATAGAATTAACCATGATTTATTTTGATATAATTTTGGGTATGGATTGGCTTCATAAATGCTATGCTACTATATATTGTCGAAATAGGGTAGTAAGTTTTCAGTTTCCCAATGAATTAGAGTTAAAATGGGAAGGGTGTGGTTCAAATCCAACAAGCCAAATAGTTTTCAATCTTAAAGTTAATAAAATGTTATCTAAGGGATACTTATGCCACTTGGTTAGAGTCAAAGACTTAGAATAAGAAGTCCCTTCCATAGACTCTGTGTCCGTAGTTAATGAGTTTCAAGATGTCTTTCAGAAGGATTTACCAGGGATTTCTCCTGAACGTGAGATCGATTACGTTGTTGACCTAGATCCCAACACCAAAACGATTTCAATCCCACCATATAGAATGGCCCCAGCGGAACTTAAAGAGTTGAAGTTGCGGTTAAAAGATTTAATTGATAAGGTCTTCATCCAACCGAGCATATCCCCATGGGGCGCTCCAATTTTGTTCGTTAAGAAAAAGGATGGAACTCTTAGAATGTGTATCGATTATCGGTAACTCAACAAATTCACTATAAAGAACAAATATCCTCTTCCTATAATCGATGATCTTTTTGATCAACTTTAAGGTTCAAGTTTCTTTTCTAAGATAGATCTTCGGTCGGGTTATCACCAATTAAGGGTAAGACAAGAGAACGTTCCTAAGACTGCGTTTTGAACTAGATATGGCCATTACGAGTTTCTTGTCATGTCATTTGGTCTCACTAATGCACCATCCGCGTTTATGGACCTTATGAATAGAGTTTTCCATGAATATCTTGATTCTTTCGTCATAGTATTCATAGATGACATCTTCATATACTCTAAGTCCACAAAAGAGCATGAAAATCATTTGAGAATGACATTGCAAGTACTCAGAAAACATCAGTTGTATGCGAAGCTTAGTAAATGTAAGTTTTGGTTGAGATAGGTGACTTTCCTTGGTCATGTGGTGACCGATGAAGGTGTTGAAGTGGATCCAAAAGAGAGAGAGGCGGTCAAGAATTGGCCGAGACCCCTTACCCCTACCGATATTTGAAGTTTCTTGGGTTTAGCCAATTATTATTGACCGCGTTAACAAAGAAGGAAGCTAAGTTTTAGTGGTCTGAAAAATGTGAAAAGAGTTTCCAAGAACTAAAGGACCGACTCACTTCGGCCCCGGTCTTCACATTGCCGAGAAGTGGTGAAGTGTACGTGGTTTATTGTGATGCGTCCCGAGTAGGTTTGGGATGTGTTCTTATGCAAGATGGTAAGGTGATTCCATACACATCAAGACAATTGAAAGTCCATGAGAAGAATTACCCTACTCACGACCTTGAACTAGCCGCGGTTGTCTTTGCGTTAAAGCTTTGGAGACACTACTTATATGGTGTACATGTTGATGTATTTACTGACCATAAAAGTCTTCAATACGGTTTTACGCAAAGAGAATTAAACCTTCGTCAGAGAAGATGGCTAGAATTGCTAAAATATTACGACATGAGTGTTCATTATTATTCAGGTAAGGCCAACGTAGTGGCGGATGCATTAAGTCGATTGAGCATGGGCAGTGTGTCTCACATCGATGATGATAAGAAGGAGTTGGTTAAGGATTTACACCGATTGGCAAGGTTAGTGTACGTCTCGTAGATGCACCAGATGTGGGTGTTACGGTTCGCTCAAGTTTCGAATCCTCATTTATTGTAGACATTAAAGCCAAGAAACATCTCGATCCGGTACTCATGGAGTTGAAATTTTTTGGTGTTGGGTAAGATGAATGAGTCGTTCTCATTAGGGGGAGACAGTGTACTTAGGTACCAAGGAAGATTGTGCGTACTAAATATTGATGCTTTGAGGCCAAATATTATCGCAGAGGCTCATGGCTCTAAGTATTCCATTCATCCAGGTTCCACCAAGATGTATCATGATCTGAAGGAAATTTATTGGTGGAAAGGTATGAAGCGAGACATCTCTAAGTTCGTAGAAGAGTGTCCCAATTGCCAACAAGTCAAGGCCGAACACCTTAAACCTGGAGGTCTTACTCAAGCGATCGAGATTCCAACGTGGAAGTGGGAGGCCATTAATATGGATTTTGTGGTTGGTTTACCGAGGACCAGAAAGATGCACAATTCCATTTGGGTCATTGTTGACCGAATAACCAAGTCCGCACACTTCATTCCCGTGAAGTCCACTTACCGAGCCAAGGACTACGCCAAACTTTATATTGATGAGATTGTGAGGTGGCATGGGATTCCTTTCTCTATAATTTCGGATAGGGGAGCCCAATTCACTTCTCATTTTTGGAGATCTTTTAAAAGGAGTTTGGGTACACAAGTAAAGATTAGTACCGCTTTTCACCCTCAAACGGATGGACAAGCAGAACGCACCATCCAAACCCTTGAAGACATGCTGAGAGCATGTGTTATGGACTTCAAGGGAAGTTGGGATGATCACTTACCCTAATCGAGTTCTCTTATACTAATAGCTACCATTCCAGTATTGGGATGGCACCTTTCTAAGCATTGTATGGTAGGAGATGTATATCCCCCGTTGGATGGTTTGAAGTTGGAGAAATTGCCTTCCTTGGACCCAAAATTGTACATGAGGCTTTGGAAAAGGTGAGAATGATTCGAGATAACTTGGCTACTGCTTCTAGTCGTCAAAAATTATATGCAGATAACCGAAAGAGAGCTCTTGAATTCGAAGTAGGTGAAAAAGTATACCTCAAGATATCACTCATAAAAGGGGTGATGCATTTCGGTAATAAGGGTAAATTGACTCCAAGGTATATTGGTCCGTATGAGATCTTGCAACGAGTAGGGAATGTTGCTTATGAACTAAAATTACCGAATGACTTGGCTTCTGTTCATCCAGTGTTTCACGTTTTGATGCTTAAGAAGTGTCTAGGCAATCCCGCATCCATTTTACCCGTCGAAGAGTTAGGAATCGATGAGAACCTTTCTTACGAAGACGTTCCCATTGCAATCTTAGATCGTAAAGTGAAGCGACTGAGGAACAAGGATTTTTTCACCGTGAAAGTGTTATGAAGGAACAACCTTGTAGAGGGAGCGACATGGGAGGCCGAGGCCGATATGAGATCCTGTTACCCTCACGTATTCAGTTCTTAAGGTTAGATAAACGTTCTTTAAGTCTGATTTCGTTACTACAACTCTAAATCTTAGTGCATTAGGCGGTTTTTGGTATCCTAAGTCCATAACTGTGTGTTTTATACCTGCACTATATGAGTTAATATAAGTTCATGCTTGCTTTCATGTTGCTGTTTTTGTATAGCTTATTACGTGATTATGTGTTGCATGAGTGTGATGTGCATTAAGTTAAAGTAGGGTTGAGATGAAAATCCCTCAATCTTAAATAAGAACATTCAGATAATCTTAGAGTATGTGCATCATTCAGAGTAAGTTGTGAATCATACATTCACGAAGATAAAGTTCTAGTATGCTAATGTGATTTCCGAAAATTACCCTCTTTGTTTTAAAATGATAAGTAGTGTCATTCGGGGACGAATGTTCCTAAAGGGGGGATAATGTAACATTCCAGAAAATTACATGTCTAGTAAAGAGCCCAATAGGTCGTTAAGAATGTATATTGGGGGTACATAGGCATCCCAATGCCCAATATTGAGAAATATTGGGCATAGTATAGAAAATTGGCTAAGGGGTGTTAGCCAATTTCTATATACTACCCAAATAAGCAAAATATATTCCAAGCTTGTTTAGAAATTGTACCTGCAAAGAAGACCCTCAGATAAAATATAGTATTCTTCACATAATAAATATTAGGTACTAGGCATCCAAGTGTCAAGCCTAGTACCATAGCACATAACCATTTAAAATGATCATGTAGAGTAAGCAGTAGTGCCCAAGGATATAGTGAGGATCCCTGGGACAATAAGTAAATATTCCAAATGAACCTTCCAAATAGTTAGTTGGGGAAAGTACACACAACACATGTGCAAGCACATGTGCAAACCGGCCGAGGGGGACCACCCTAACCGAATCGGTTAGGGCGATTAGGGGGACAACAACACATGCAGGTCCAACCGCGTGGGACCAGACCCCCTAACCTACCCTAGACCCTAATTAACTAACCAACCCTAGACCGACCAAGAACGACCAGTCAAGGGACCCGACAACCTAGGACCTTGTCGGGTGACACCTAACTAACTTAACTAACTTAGGGACAACCTAGTACCTAACCTAGGATGGTCCAAATGGTTGATTATGGTCCTAACACCTTAGGGGTATTTTAGTAATTACCCTAGACTACTTAATTAATTAATTTAGCAACTTTAATAATTAAATTAAATAGACAAAACTAAAATTCCAAGGAAAGACCCAAAATCGGTTAAATCAAAGAAGTTCCCTAAGTTTAGTCAATCTAGGAAGGGCGTTTTGGTAATTAATTACTTAAGCTATTTTAGTTAAGTATATAATCTAAGTTGACTCAGTTAACAATCAGTTCTAAAAAGATTTAGACCTAAATTTATCACCATTAACGCCCAACGTAAGAACAAGTGAAGACCGTGACCGAAACCCTAGACGATTACAAAGAACGTTCCAAGGTTTTTCGTGCAGAGTTCGTAGTGATCTTTGTAGATATAATTCTACAGCAAGGTATGGGTTTTCTCTCCTGGAATTCTTTCTCCAAGAGGATTTTCAAACGTTTTAATTTCAAGAATATCGAAACTAGGGTTGTTCCCAATGAATCGCATGTTAATCTCCCTAGTTCTCCCGATTTCCAATTCTTGTAGTATAGTGGTATGATTCTTGATGCATTGTTGATTGTATGTGTAATAAATGATCTTATATGTATGTTTAAGTGATTTATATGTCAAGTGAAATATACATGTTAGATCCGCATACTTAGGGTGTTATTTACATGAACGTTGAATGTTCTAATACCTACTTGTGTTTCGAGAATATGAATTGTTATGAGTAATCATTGAATTGATTATATGTTAATTAAAGGTAAAAAGTTGACTTGTTTAACATGTTAGATTACTATATTGTATCATGAATGATTGAATTGGCTTGTGATAATATCATAGTTTGATTTTGTGCCAACAAATTGGCTAGTATTAATAAATTCAAAAGATGCAAAGTGATCTCAATCTCAATTCAATAAACTCATAACATAGGGTATGCCAATCAATGGGAAAAGTCCCAACATACCCTATCCACACAACTTGTGAACGCCATAACATCTTACAAAGAATCAATAACCATCATAAAGAATGATATAAGGTTAGTAAGTGACGTAAGCAAGTTAAGGTCAGTAAACAGATAACTAAGACTTAAGTTATGAAATTGACCTAATATAGAGTGTTAGAAAGAAGTGAGACGAGCCTCAAGAACACTTAATCGTTATGTCAAGAATACTCACATAAGAGGGTGCTAGAGTCCGTTAGAAAAGTCTCACTTGCACCATGATGATAAAGTAAAGTCTTAAGATCATAATCATCAAGTAAATATAGGGATGACCAGTCATCCATAGAGTAAGTAAAGCTCATACTAGAAGCAAGATTCCTTAATGCGTGAGTAAACTCTAAAAGATAAAAAGATAAAATCTGAGCTTAGCACCGATAGACTAGCAATGAGCGTGTGCCAGCACATGTAAGCCTCATGAGATGAGATCACCACCCCGGCCGGTGGACCAGGTTCTCCGTACGTCTTCTAGTCTTAGAACTATGTTGCCAACATAGGGGCACCTAGCTAGTGGACGCCACCCACTAAAGAAAGCTGGCAAGTTAGGAATAACCTTGGCCGGTGATTCCACCTCTTTTTGGTGTGGAGGAGACACCGTATTTCTTGTTTAGCTCACATGATCTATGTTGGTTATAGTTCAGGACAAGCATCCGGTTCACTACAGATGTGAACCCCCCTTACGGTGTGGGTAAGATATCGACACGGTTCGCCTTAGCCGGTGAACCTCCCTTTTCAGTGTGGGGAAGACACAGAGATTGGTTCACTTTAATCGATGAATCACCCCTTTTCGGTGTGGGGGAGACACTGGATTTCATGTAGCTCGAATGATCTACTTCTGTTAATGATAAGAGAATTCTTTAAGAGAGTAAAAAAGAATAAAGTAGCATGTTCGAAGTGAGTAATCGAGCAAAGAAGTAGAATCATAAGTTCATAGAGAACTAAGTAAAGTAAGAGCTTAATGAACATTAATCACTAGTGTTTGATAGACATAACAAGTTGGGGGTAGCAAATAACGGATCATGGATTATGTCCAAAGAACTATATATTATGTAAATAATCAATTAAGGGGCATAGCCAATAAAGATTGTCTTTTTAATATAATCATACCCAACAAGAAGAAGAATGAAAAATCTAACTCATAAGTAGGGTAGCCAATCATTTCCTTTGTCTTGTGAATTGCTTATTCGATTCATTGTAGGTATGGGACTACAATGAATCATTGCACTTGTAGGTGAAACATAAGATCAAAGGAGATCATTGAACTACACAACAGAAGTTAGAAAAGACTGAAAAATAATCTAAGTATGGATATGGCAACTCTCGGCCTAAGAGCAAAATTTATAAATGTTGTTTAATTTGTTCTAAAATTATGTTCATTATTCGAAGGTCTTATGTTCATATAGAAAACGAGTTGTGTGCCTTAATTGCATGAGAACGTGTCATATTTATATCATAAATCAAGATTAACGTTTTAAATAAGAAGTGACGTTGTGACCGTGATTTGACATGTTATTTAGGAAAAAGCTTTCCTTGTTCATGCATAGTCCCTTATGTGTTATGTGCAAACACCCATACTTAGTACAAGTGTTTACTAACCCCATATCTATATACTATTTTTATAGGCGCAGGTTCTCAAGAAGGTTCAAGTTCGACGAAGCAGTTTTGAATAGCGATCTCAACACTTTGATAGGTCCTCTTGAGTTCGAGGAAGCTACACTTTATTATTCTAGATTAGTACATTAGATTTAGCTAGTTACTACTGTCCCTAGAATTTCCTTTCATGTATTTATTGAAAGCATTGTAATAAGGCCAATTGGCAAACTATTATTATTATTATTACCATTATTTATTTAATTTGTTTAATCTATTGATAGATGGTTGTTGAGTTTGATCTAGTAGAATACCAATCTTATACAATACTATATGAAGTCTATGTACACTACGATAAGTAAATAAAAAGTTTTAAATTTTCTGCAAATTTAACTGTATGATTGTGATGAAAGCTAAGAAGAGGCTTGTTTGCGACCTCTGAGAAGTTAACGACGCCGGTCGCGGTTCGGATTCCAGAATCCAGGTCGTGACAATACGTGAGACCGAAGGACATTACCAGGAACTCATAGTGACCATATCTTGTTTGAAATGCCATTTTTTTTTGTATATCCTCACCTCTCACCCTAAGTTGGTGATACATTGATCTCAACTCAATCTTAAAAAAGTAGCTTGCCCCTTGGAGTTGATCAAACAAGTCGTCAATCCAAGGGAGAGGATACTTGTTCTTAATAGTCACTTTATTGAGTTGGGGATAATCAATGCACATTCTAAGGGACCCATCCTTCTTCATCACAAACAATACCGGAGCACCCCATGAAGAAATACTAGGTCATATGAAGAATTTGTATAGTAGGTCCTTGAGTTGAGCCTTCAAATCTTTCAATTCAGCTGTAGCCATCCGATAAGGAGGAATTGAAATGGGTTGGTATCCGGAAGCAAGTCAAAACCAAAATCAGTTTCCCTTACTACGGGGACTAACTCAATGGGAGGATTTTCGGAGTCTAAATCTTTGATTCTTACAATATGATATAAATACCTTTTTGAGATCATTTTACAAGCCTTAAGACAAGAGATAATACAACCTCTAAGAATAGAATTCCCCCCCCCCCTCTTCAACTCTAAGACGAGTTCATTTGGAAAATTGAACTTTACGGTTCTTGTTCTACAATCAATGGAAACAAAACAATCATGCAACCAATCCATCCCCAAAATGACATCATAATCGACCATATCAAGTTTTATTAATTCAACATGAGTAACTATATTGGGCAACATTATAGGAAAATTTCTATATACCCTCTTTGCAACCACCGACTCACCTACCGGGGTAGTTACCATGAACTGTTAAATTACAATATCGGGCAAAATATCAAACTTCCTAGCTATCAAGGGAGTAACAAAAGATAAAGTAGCACCCGGATCAATTAAATCATATACATCAATAGAGAAGACTTATAACATACCGTTCACCATATCGGGAGAACTCTCTTGTTCACCCCTAGAGCGAAGAGAATAAAAGTGATTCTTCTTTGGAGAATCCACATTAGAACCACTAGCTTGATCTTTCCCACTACCTTTGTCTTGCCCCTTCAAATTAGGGCAATCCCTAACCTTGTGGGCACTCTTGCCATACCCAAAGCAATTGCCCGTCCCAATAAGGCAATCACCATAATGCTTTGTACCACACTTTCCATAAGTTGGCTTATTGCTTGGTAAGATAGTGCCTCTTCCCTTTTGAGACTTAGGGTTAGACATACTCTTATCACGAGCCTTGGGAAATTTGGAGGCAACTTGATTGGAAAACATCTTCTTGAACATCGACTTGTCTTGAATGTTAAGCCTGCCCTTAAAAGAACCACCTTCATAAGACCTTGCCTTCTTTTCCTCCCTAATCTTTCTCCTTAGCCTACTCTCTTCCACTTGTTAAGCATGAATTATGAGACGAGATATATTCATATTATCATGAAGCATAGCCAAATGACATTCTTCAACCAAGTCTTCGGACACACCCATAAGAAAATGACTCATCTCATCTCTTGGGTTTAAACTAAGGATGAAGTATACTTGGACAATTTAGTGAATTTAAAGGAATAGTAAAGTACACTCATACCTCCTTGACGAAGGTTGATGAATTCTTCCACTTTATCTTCCCTCAACTCTCTAGGTAAGAACAGATCAAGGAAATCCCTGATGAAGATATCCCAAGTCACTGGACCACCCCTTAGTGCCATATTATCTATCCATTGAACATACCATGTTTGGGCCACATCTTTCAGTTGATAAGCCTCCAACTCGGCCTTCTCAATTAGGTCACCACCATAGCATAGAGAATCTTATAGACCTCATCGAGGAAATATTGAGGGTCTTCATCCGCTTTGGAATTGAAGCACATAGGTGGGTTCATTCTAGTAAATTCTCTCAAACGATATGCCATATTGTTAGCATGTTGAGGCACTGGAGGTCAAACCTACCTATTTACTTAATCCGTCATGTCTTGGACTTGGGAAGTGAAAGCATTGTCTTTCGAGGTCATGGATTGGGCCAAATAAAGAAAAGCCTCCCTTATCTCTCCATCTGTCATCGGTGGAAGAACAACCAAAACTTGATCACCCATAGCAACTTTTTCAAGTGGAGGCAATTGGTTGTCTTGTGGAGGCACTTGGTTTTTATGAGCTCCCACATTAGAAATTTCTTCCTCGCCCCTTCTAGTAGCAGCTCTTTGATTATTCATACCTATATCCACGATACAAGGTTTAGGTTAAAGCACATTACAAGACTCTAGAGGCATGACATAGGAATATAAAAAGATGAGAGTTTCTAAGCATCACATAGTCTCTCATTCATAAGTGTGGCGCGCTAAACAATTATGAATTAAAATCTACATAGAAGTGGTTTAATGAGACATCATTTCTAGGGATATTTAACCTCATGCTTTGATACCAAGTTTTTCACATCCAGGAACTACCCCTAGACGTAACCGGCGTCGTCGTCCTTGGAGAGGACTAATACAATCCTCTTAGCATTCATCATTACATTCATAGGTTAAAAATATGGAAAATTTAAAACATTTCGTCTACACTACTTCATGAGGTTTACTTAGACCTTTCGCTTACACATAATATATTCATATCGAGTATACATAGACCCTTCGTATAAGAAGATTACATAGTATTCTATTTTTATGAAACATATAGACAACATACATAATATAGTATTAAAAAGGGATGTCTTATATTAAACAATCTAAATGGAGTCAACCATATGGGTACAAGCCCTTACACAAATGTAGAAATGCCACTTAGGGCTTAAAATAATATCTTGAAACAACATGAATGAAGTGATCGTCTTTAGACTATAACAAGGGACAATAGCTAGAGTAATAACAAGGCATCATCCCCGGACTTGAGGACATACCGACACTTGGAGAATGATTCCAAGCCTTCCTTCAAAAGTTATCACGAACCCTTCAATGATCGTAAAGCTAAGATGTTAGGGAAAAGGGAGAAATGGGGTTATCACATCACTTGTACTAAGTATGGAATCATATGCACATTTAACATGGAAATCATGCTAAAAAGGGGCATTTATTCAATAGCGTGCAAAGTCATTTTGGAAAGGCTTATGCACATTCAAGAACCAATGCAAGCCAATAAGCACATATTCCTTAAGTCAAGACCATGTACATTACAAGACCAATAAAAATAAGTCTAGTAAATTTAACGTGCATATTAATATAATTGAGCACAAAATCAAGAAAACTCTATCATCAAGTTATAATATCAACAAGCATGTAAACGAGTTCATAACATCATAACCTAAGCAAGACTATTACTCATGAACCCCCATTATGTCCACTATTGCAATGACTAAGTAAGTCCCCATAATCTCACTCAACCAAGTAAACCCAGCAAGAACCATAAGCAAAGCCCAACTTTACATACTATATCATTAAGAGTAGACATTATCATGATCTAGAAATAGAGAACAACCACATGCTAATGAAGTGAAACTAATATCACATAGTGTCATTAACATGTAAGATCAACCTATGCATATAATTTATATTTATAAGCATATAAGCACATAAGAACATCCTTCTAAGACATACCTCAAGGCTAACTAATGAGATGTATAGGTAGAGTCTCATAGACCTACCTAGACTAAGCAAAACCCCTTAGTTCATCCTAGTTATAGTTCACTTTACCTTTTGGGAAAATCTTTCCTTAACCGACTTAGACCACATTAGCTAATGTGGAATTCATTGTCATGGAACCCTACACCTAAAGAAGGCAGACTACTTGCCAAGGTACTACCAAAATAGGAACATAGCATCTTTGTGGATCCACTAGCTAGTATTCCTATGATGGCTGTATAGTTCAAGAACTAAGAGATGTAGTTTGGACCCTCTTTATGATACATGCATTATAGTCTCCAATCTCAGGAGTACAATAGTGATCCTACATTCCCTATGTGGGAAGGGACACTCCTCACTTCTAGTTCACTAGGTGCTAAGATAGAGTCCATTTTTGAAATGTCTTTAATACCTTTATTAATCATCATAGCTTAATGTAGGTCATATGGTATATCCCTTATATAATCATCATCATCATAGATCAATATGAATTGCATGAGTATTTTGGTAGTACTTTGGCAAGTAGTCCGCCTTCTTTCGGTGTAGGGTTCCATGACACCGGATTCCACATTAGCTCATGTGGTCTATGTCGGTTAAGGCAAGATGTTCCGAAAAGGTAAAATGAAGTAATTAATGAACTCTAACTAGGATGACCTAAGGGGTTTAGCTTAGTCTAGGTAGGGGTATGGGACTCTACATATACATTACACTAGTTAACCTTGAAGGGAGTCTTAGGAGGATGTTCCTATGTATGTATACGCTTATAAATGTAAATGATATGTACGTGATGATCTTACATGTTGATAGCACCATATGATTTTGAATTCACTTACGAACATATGTTTGGTCTCTATTGCTAAAGTATAATGTTATGTAATTTTAATGATATGATAGGTGAAGTTGGACATTGGTTATGGTTCTTGTTAGGTTTACTTGATTAAGTAAGGTTATGGAGTTTTGCTTAGTCATTGCACTACTGGATTTAATGAGGGTTCATGAGTATTTGTCGTGATGGGGCTTTGGATATGTTGTGATGAACTCTTCTTCATGCTTGTTGAGGTTATAACTTGATTATAGAGTTGTCTTGATTATATGTTCAAGTATGTTGGTATGTATGATTGACTCGGATAGACATAGTATGGGTGGTCTTGTGATAAATATGTTCTTGACTTGATGAATATGTATTAATGACTTGTATTGGTTCTTGAATTTGCATAAGGCTTTTCAAATGTGAAATAGCATTCTTTCATGAAGTCTCCCTTTCTAATATGGTTTTATGATGTGTGTGCATATGGTCTCATACTTAGTACAAGTGATGTACTAACCCTATTTTCTCCCTCTTCCCTAACATTTTAGGTTCCGGTCGTTGAAGGGATTTTGAGACAACATTGAAGAAAGACTTGGAATTCTCACTCATCCAAGTTGGGTAGGTCCTCACTTTCCAAGGTCAATGTCACTATCAAGCTATTGATGTTGTTCTAGTTATAAAACTTCTATTTTGTTCGGTTTTATTTGAATACTAAAGATAGTATAGCATATATGTGGATTTATTACATTAATGTATGGGATATGCCCAATTGATATACTCTTGTTTAGATGGTTCTGAGATGAGACATTCGTTTAAGACTATGCTAAGTATCTTATATATATATATATATATATATATATATATATATATATATATGTGTGTGTGTGTGTGTGTGTGTGTGTGAGAGAGAGAGAGAGAGAGAGAGAGGTCTATGTAAACCTAAAGATAGATATAGAAAAGTTATAAATTTTCCGCATTTTTAACCTATGAATGTAATGATGTAAGATAAGAGGCTAGTTTTAGTCCTCTCCGAGGACGACAACACTGGTTACGTCTAGGGGGTGTTCCTAGGATGTGACAAACTTGGTATCAGAGCATGAGGTTGAATATCTTTAGAGTCGATGTCTCACTCAACCACGTCTATGTAGATTCTTACTGATAATTGTGAAGTGCGCCAAACTTATGAAGACGAAACTATGTGATGCATAAGAAACTCTCAATTTCTTGTAAATATAATATCGTGCCTGTAACATTCCGAAAAATTACATGTCTAATGAAGAGCCCACTAAGTCTGTTAGAATGTGTATTGGGGGTACATAGGCATCCCAATGCCCACTATTGGGAAATATTGGGCATATTATAGAATATTGCTAAGGAGTGTTAGCCAATTTCTATGTATGCACAAGTACTTAAAATAACAATATCCTTCATATATAATCACATTAATTTAATAGATATCCCAATGCCCAATATTTATATTGGGCATAGTATAGAAAAATTGGCTAAGAGATATTAGCCAATTTTCTATATACGAATATGAAAAATACTTTTTGGGTTGCCATACCCAATCCAAGATTCATTGACCAAGAAGTGTACCTCCAAGGAAGACCCTAAGATAAGATAATAGTATTCACATAATAGATATGAGGCATCCATGTGTCAAGCCTAGGCACCATTGCACATGACCATTTAAAATGATCATGTAAATTAAGCAGTGCCAAAGGACATGGTGAGGGTCCTTGGGACAATAAGTAAATATTCCAAATAGGACATCAAGAATAGTACGTTAGTAAAGTACAACCAACCCATGTGCAAGCACATGGGCAAAGCAATGGGAATCGGCCAAAGGAAGGGAGACCACCCTAACCGAATTCGGTTAGGGTAGTTAAGGGGCAACATTTGCGGATGGGTCCCTCCTAGTGGGGCCTAACTACCTAACCAACTCTAGGCTCTAACTAACTGTCCTAAATATATAACTAACCTAGGACTAACCGAAATGTACCCACTAGTTCACCCGACAACCTAGGACTAAACCGGATTGACACTAACCTAGTACTAGTTAAAGATACAACCTAGTACATAACCTAGGATGGTCCAAAATATTAGTTATGGTCCTGACAACTTAGGGATACTTTATTAATTCCCATAGGTTACCTAATTAATTAATTTATCAACTTAATTAATTAATTTAAAAGGGCTAAAACCAAAACTACAAAGGAAATCTCCAGATTTCGGTTAAGACAAGAAAGGGACAACCTAGTACCTAACCTAGGATGATCCAAATGATTGGTTATGATCCTAACAACTTAAGTGTACTTTATTAATTTCCTTAGGTCACCTAATTAATTAAATTAGAAATTTAATTAATTAGTTTAAATGATCAAAATGAAATCCTTACACTAACCTAGTATAATTCAAGAAACATCATAATATTTAACCTAGGATGGTCCTAAAGGTTTGATTATGGTTCCAATGACTTGGGGGTACTTTAGTACTTACCATAGGTCCCTAAATTAATTAAATTGAGGATTTAATTAATTAATATAATGTCAAAATGTTGACCAAAACTATAGTCAACTCCAATTTCTAGATTTTCGATCAAAGTCAATGTTCTTCTATGTTTAGTCAACATAGGAGGGGCGTCTTGGTAATTAACTAATTAATTTATTTAATTAACTTGTTACACCTTAGTTGAATGAGTGAAGATCAGTTCCTATGACTTATACTCATGTTCAAACACTAAGAGTTTCATAACGCAAATCAGAAAACAACGAACAAAATAAAAAGGCTGAAAGTTTATCGACGTTCTAGGGCAATTTCAAGGTTCCTCCGAGGTTTCGTTCAAGGTGTTCTTCGTAGGTTAAGTTCTACTTAAGGTATGGGTTTCTCTCCTGTACTTCTTTCTCCAAGACAAGTTTCTTCTGAAGGATTCAAAGATCTTGAAAACTAGGGTTGTTCCCGGCGTTCTCGTTGAACTCCCTTTCCCTAGCATCCTTGTACGGTTTTAATGATTGAATAGGTTAGAGATCATGTTGTTGGTATGTGGTGCTGGCTGATCTTATGTGTTATGTTCTTGAATTATGAGTTTTGAATGAACCTATGAACTTATAATCGTATGAAGTAAAATGGCGACAACGTGAATTAAGAATTGATGATGTGCTAGTTACGTTCGTAATTGTTTAATTGTTGATGTGTTTTTCCGAATGTTGTCTTGCTGTTATTGTGATGTTATGAATATGCTAAAGTCATCAAATGATAATATGATTCTGTCCAAGAGGTTCAAAAACGTTATTAATAAAGTCATAAACTAAGATTGGCTTAAAAGACATCGATGAAATCACATCTTGAATGAATTGCCCATCTTATGCCAACAAATTGGCTAACACTACTTTATCCAAAAAGAATGCATGCAAATGGCTATGAGTTTATGTAAATGATTGAAAGATTTGCTAATGGTTCATACATATTCAATTTAAATATGAACATACGTAAAATTGGCTTATGCCAACAAAAATATTTATGTAGTTTAATATCCAAATGTTGAGGGCAATACAAATCATACACCAATCTTGTGTAGTTAGAGTATCAAATGATAATATAAGCACTTCTAAACTAATTCATTGAATCCATAACAAAGGGCATGCCATTCATTGGGACAACTCCTAACATGCTCTAAAAGAATGAACTATGAACATATGAAACTCATTGAATGAAGTGCTCATCGTCCATAAACGATGGTATGAAGCTACTACACTAAAGTAAGTAAGTAACATGATTTATAACATAATTAAAGGGGTCTAAATTAGGTAACTGACCAGAATGGGGTGTTAAAGGAAGTGATACAAGTCTTACTTATACCTAAGCTACTATGTGAAAAGAATACTCATGAATGAAGGTGTTAGAATGTTATGAGCATGTGCTTGCACGTGTAAGTCTCATGAGACGTGGCTACCACCGAGGTGTATAAGTAGTCTCATTAAGTCCCTAGTCTTCGAACTATGTCTAGCCAACATAGGAACTAGCCAGTGGTTTCCACCTAAGCGAGCTAGGTATGTTCGATTTCACCTAGGCCAGTGAGATCACCTATTTTTGGAGTGGGGTAGGCACTGGATTTCATGTCTAGCTCTGTCACGACTGGAATCTAGACCCTAGACGAGACCGGCGTCGTTGACCTCTCAGAGGTCGCAGACAAGCCTACTTACGTCATTCTTACTTTACATATATTAATTTTAGCGGAAAATTTGAAACTTTTTGTTTCTAAATATTGCTTACTAAACATTTCTAATACTTTCGTAATTTGTTCACCATCAACCATCTAACATTAAGAGATAATCAAATGAAAGGAATAGTTCAATACTTATAAAGCGTATAATTGCCAAAATGGCACTAACACATAGTCTGAATAAAAACAGGACAGAAACGCTAGTGGAACATGCTCCACCAGCTCAACTCTAAATCTAAGCTAGAATATAAAACAGTAGCATCCTCGAAAGCATGAGGACCTACCAACTCCGGATGAATGCTGGACGTCCGGATAACTGCAACGATGATCCTGTAGCTCTATCGTCCACCTGTGCCTGCACCTAAAATAGTAGAGTTTGTATAGGGTTAGTACACACTTGTACTAAGTATGGGTATATGCAAGCACACACCAAGGACATGCATGAGAAAGAATAGCTCTTTCCTGACAACGTGATTTTTGGAAGTCAAGTCAGTAGACTTGACAAATTGGAATTAGGAAAGTTTCCAAATTTGGATTAGGAAAGTAAATTATCTTTCCAAATTTGGATTAGGAAAGTCAGTGAGCTTTCCAGATTTGGAATAGGAAAGTTATGCCATGAGAATAACATACATCATCATACTTTTAAGATTTCCACACAGAACATAACATTTACGCATAGCACATATCATATAACCTACAATACATTTTGCATGTAGCACATAACTTCTTTCATATCATTCATTCATATGCCATGAGACCTTGGAATCATGGACTTGACATTAAGACATCCAAGAAATGAGGGCTCAACAGATGGGACCTCAACTAGGGAATCTCCATTAGCAAACACAGAGTCTGCTTCATTCATTCATACGTACTTCATTTCATTTCGTTCATAGGCCAGTGTGAAAACTAGCTATACCTAGGGTGTAGTTTACGACTTTCATCGGGTTTGCTGTGCAATGATCAAGAATAACCTAGTGTTATTACCTGAGTCTAGCTCACCTCTTGATTATCCTATCCTAACACCTTTGGTATCGCTCATTTCATTATGTGCATCATTTGAGGCTGGCCTCATTCATTCATTGGGAACTTTAACTTTAACCGACATAGATCATGTGAGCATCATGAAATCCAGTGTCTCCCCCACACCGAAAAGAGGTGGAATCACAGGCCAAAGTGACCCAAAAACATTCTAGCGTACATGGGAATTTAACCCCGCCAGATCCCTATATTGGCATTATAGGTTCGAAGACTAGGAGATATAAGGAGACCCATACCCGGCAAGCCGGATAGTCTCATCTCATGAGAGTTACGTGAACCTCCGCCCTTCCCGAAAGAAGGTATCACCGCTCATAGCTAGTCTATCGGTGCTCAGTATAAAGTTCCATTGCATTCATCTCATACGTCATGGAAGCTGGCTTCTAGTGTGAGGACATCATAGCTCATTAGATGATTTCTCATCTCATCATTCGTATTGAGTGTGTTAAGCTCAATATTCTCATTAGAGTGTTTATAGAGACTGGTCTCTTCATTATCTTACACTCTCATAGGTGAGTACGTATTGGTAACATTTACTTAGGCTCATTTGAGATTGCTCTCATCATTTACATTAGCCTCATATCATGTTGTCACCACATTCATCATCATTAGCACCTTTGCTTTTCATAGTTATTCACCTCTTATTACGTGAATGTTCATTTCATCATATGCCAATGCACTTGGCCATTTGGTGTGTTTCACACCCTTACTTAACCCTTCTAGGGTTTCATTATTTCATTGTTCACTTCATCATTTCATTGTTCATCTCATCATATGCCAATGCACTTGGCCATTTAGTGTATTTACACTCATACTTAACCCTTCTAGGGTTCATCATTTTATTTCATACATCTTAGGTTCAATTACTTTTGAACGTATGTTAGACTTAGGTGCCTAGACATACAAGCCAGGGGGCTTCATTCATAGTTCGTTAAGTGATTCTTACATTCCTAAGATTATGTAGTACAAGACTTATGTATCTTGAATATATGCCAAGATCTTGATTTTGATCTACGTAGGTGGCATTATTCTTGGATATTTTGTTCACGTATGACTTATGTATCAATACGGAAGTTTGGGCAAGGGAACCCAAGTCTTGAGTCAATTGGATATCGTTTATATTTTTAATTGATTTTATTCTAACATTCATAACATTATGACTCTAAGTTAAATCACAATATTAACATTAAAATATTAATTTTCTACTTAACCTTTCTCTTAAATTGGCCGATGGGTTGTGGGTTCGAACCCCCACAACCCCTTCTTATTTTTCATTAACCTTTTTATTGTCCAATTTCGCCTAAACCAAGAGGTTGTGGGATCAAACCCCCACAGCCTCTTTTATTTTGTTCTTTAATTCGCCTAAGTAGGGAGGTTGTGGGTTCGAACCACCACAGCCTCCTTACTTTTAATTAATTTTCGCTAGGGGCTGTGAGGTGGTGGGTTCGAACCCCCATAGCCCCATATATATTTTTCTTTTATTTTTCGCTAGGTTGAGGGCATTGGCAGTAAGGTCGTGGGATCGAACCCCCACAGCCTCACTTGCTTTAATACTCATTTTCGCCTCCTCTATTTCCAGCCTTGAGGTCGTGGGTTCGATTCCCACGCCTCACATCTTTTTATTTTCTTTATTCTCCCTCTTCCTTGATTCCCACGAGTCATGTGTTCGAATCCCCCCATCCCCATTTTCCTTATTAATTCATTTCGTGGGCAGCAGCTAAGGGGTTCGAATCCCCTTAGCTCCATTACATGTTTTTAAAAAAAATTTAGCCTCTTGGTCATGTGAGGTCTTGGGTTCGATTCCCCTTGACCTCACCTACTTTAATCCCTTTTAAAACTCTTCCAAAATTCCCAGAACCTGCCCGAAACCAACATCACAAGCTGGAAATTTTGATTACCTTTTTGTAGCCTATTTTCTCCACTTTTTAACGTCAAAAGTTCATGCATTTGGAGTAGTGTTTAGTGAGTCCTTTAGGTGCATTTTCATGGACATATTTGGCCAAGAATTGATCATTAAATTCAGCCACATTACACTTAAATGAACATCATCATTTACATAAGTTTACACACTTAAAATGACAACCAAAACCATATCAAACTTGAAGCCATAAATCAAAACTTATTTACAGTAAGTTTACAGTAAACTTTTTCACATACACACACATATTTTCGGCAACAAATCTTGTCATTCATATGATTCCAAATACATGTTCATGAACATATTCATCACGAAAACACATTGCAACACCTAATTTCTACCAGCAAACATACCAACCTATGATTTGATGGGAGCTAAGGACAGGGATATGCAACGGGGAACAACTTAGTTGTCGGATTAAAATCGTCTGAGTCCTAAGGGTCTCTTGGGAAAGGGACCAAGAGTAAGAAGACCCATACCTTTATTTTTTTCTTGTTCAACCACGAAATTGCTGCCGAAATCCTCTCAAAAAATCAGTCCAAGTTCAACACTTCAACACCAATCGACGGAAGACTCCTCCCCTTTGCTTAAAGTGATGGATTTATGTTGTTTTCTTAGATTTTTGGTATGAGTTCTTCAAGTGTGAAGAAATTCAATATATTTTCTGTTTTTGAACTTGTTTTGGCAGAGACAAAACATGAGAATGAGTGGTTAAACGTGAGACAAAGAGAGAGAGTGAGAGAGAGTGGCTTAAAACTAGGAGTTTTAGTTTGGGAATTAGTCAAACTAGGACTCCTTGTTAAACCTTTAATTAAAATCTGATTTTTCTTTTTCTTAAATCAGCTAATATTTACTAATTAATTAATTAAATTTATCCATTTAAATAAAAACAAGTTAAATCATTGCTTCCACCTAGGTTCGAACCCGGGTGGAGCAAGACTTCACTTTTAGAGCTCACATTCGGCTCTCTCTCTCAAAATTGCCCTTCCATTTTATTAAATAATTAATTATATATATATTTAGGGTAATTACGATATTACCCTTAGCCTGGTAAAAGACCATTTTACCCCTAGACCTTCAAAACTTAAAATTTTGTCTTTTTAAGTCCGGTAAAGACTCCTTCGATTAAATCTTCATTTTCGAGAGCCTTACTTGGTTGGTTCCAACCTTTCCAAGCTCAATTAACTCCCCAAGTTAGTTGGCTTGGTCGTACTAAGGGTTCTCAGGTCTGGTTCTATGCGTATCAGTCTGTGCAAACCTTGGTCTAATCGCAAGCATTCTTGACAACCTAAGTCTTGATCCTATTCATTTTTAGGGTTGTTACAAGCTCACATGATCTATGTTTGTTAATGCTCACGATATGTTCTTGGTTCACTATTGCTATGAGCTACTCCTTTTCGGTGTGGAGTGAACACTTGAGATGGATTCGCCATAGCCGGGAATCACCCCTTTTCGGTGTGGGGAAGACACTAGATTTCATGAGTAGCTCACATGATCTAGATTCATTTTAACAGGTGAATCACCTCTTTTGGTGTGGGGAAGACACTGGATTTCATGTTAGCTCGCATGATCTTATTCCTAATGATGTCTCTATGAAATTAAGAAAGGATGATGATGATGGAACGTATGTTCAAAGTGAGCCATGAAGAAGAGCTTAAGAATGTCAACTGCCAATATCACACTCATGAAGTTTCAGTAAATAATGGGAAAAGCCAAATATGGTTGGCTTATAATGACTTCTTATATGATGCCAATAAAGGGAAGTAGAAACATAATGTTAACTAAATACATCATAACTTCCCTAACATAAAAGTAATGAAATATGTGGCATAGCCAATATGGACTGGCTTATGAGATGTTAATGAATATATAAAGTAATGAATGACTCATTGTAAGATAGTGAAATCATTCCTTAGTCCTTGGATTACTTACATCGATTCATTGTGGGTATGGGACTATAATGAATCATTGCACTTGTAAGTAGAACATAGGACCAAAAGAATTATTGAACTACACAACAACAAGAAGAAAAAGACTGAAAAATAAACTAAGTCCCCAAAAAAGAGCTCTCGGGTTTGGCATGATCAAAATCTCAAAACTTTGCCTGAGTTATTCTTAAATTATGTTGATGATACTGATGTATTGTAATCATATAGAAAATGAGTTGTGTGCTTTGAATGCATTAAAATACATCATATTCATACCACAATTCACAACTAACGAATTAGGAATGTCTAGTGATGTCACATTCCAGAAATGACATGTTGTTTAGGAAGAGGTTTCCTTGATCATGCATAGCTTTATGTGTATGTGTGCATACACCCATACTTAGTACAAATGGTGTACTAACCCTATACAATTTACTATTTTTATAGGTGTAGGTCAGAGGACAGATAGACGACACTTGCAATGGTTTGGACTTCAGCGTTTCTCCAGACCATTTGGTAGGTCCTATTGATTTCGAGGATGCTACAGCTTATTGTACCATTAGATATAGACATAGCTAGTGGATGTTGTCCCTAGCGTTTCCTTCATATTTTATTTCAAAGCTTTTTGTAATAAGGCCGTTTTTGGCAAACGTATTTATGATATATTCATATTCTGTTTCGAATTGATTCTTATGATAGATGGTTGTTTCATTTACGTTGAGCTTAGTATGTGATGCAATTATGTATTAACTATATAAAGTCTATGTAAACTTCATACTTATAAAAAAAATTAAATTTTCTGCTAAAATTGACCATATGAATGTGATGAATTCAAGATGAGGCTTGTCTGCGACCTCTGAGAGGTCAACAACGCCGGTTGCGATCCGGATTTTATAATCTGGGTCGTGACAAACTTTGTATCAGAGCATGAGGTTAAATTACCTAGGAACTAAATCTCAAAACAACCACGTTACGTAGTTTCTAACTTATGGTTGTGAAGCGCGCTACAATCAGGACTTAGAGAACATATGATGTTAGGAATTTTCCCTTCTTCTACTCTTTATCGTGCTATCTAGAGCTTTGACACTTTGTTTCAATCTAACTATATAACTTCCTTCTTGTGTGAACGCGTAGAAGAATACACACAAGAATTAGGATGGCCAAGTGGTCTAAGGCGCCAGACTCAAGATCTGGCCTTCCCAAGAAGGGTCAATGATGGAAATGCCCAGCGTGACCGAAAGACGTGTGGTACGTGTGGTCGTTCGCATGGAGGTGAGTACATGGTAGATTCTAAATGCATGTCACGGGTGTTAATGAAGAGGAGGAGGCAGAGTTGGCTGCATATAAGCTCAAGGATGTGGCTCAGGTATGGATTGGCTCCATAAGTGTTATGCTACTATAGATTGTCGAAACAGGGTAGTGAGGTTTCAGTTTCCAAATGAGTTAGAGCTGGAATGGGAAGGGTGTGGTTCAAATCCAGTAGGCCAAATCATTTCACATTTAAAAGCCAATAAGATGATAGCTAAGGGGTATTTATACCACTTAGTTAGATTCAATGACTTAGAGAAAGAAGTCCCTTCCATAGACTCTGTGTCAACAGTGAATGAGTTTCAAGATGTCTTTCCGGAGGATTTACCAGGAATCCCTCCTGAACGTGAGATTGATTTTAGTGTTGACTTAGATCCCAACACCAAACCAATTTCTATTCCTCCATATAGGATGACACCAACCGAACTCAAAGAGTTGAAATTGCAGTTAAAAGATCTACTTGATAAGGGCTTCATCCAGCCGAGCATATACCCATGGGGTGCTCTAGTGTTGTTTGTAGGAAAAAGTATGGAACCCTTAGAATTTGTATCGATTATCGACAACTCAATAAGGTCACAATAAAGAAGAAGTATCCTCTTCCCAGAATAGATGATCTCTTTGATCAACTTCAAGGTTCAAGTTTCTTTTCCAAGATAGACCTTCGGTCAGGATACCATCAGCTTAGAGTGAGGCGAAAAGATGTCCCTAAGACATTTTTTCATACTAAATATGGGCACTATGAGTTTTTGGACATTTCATTTGGTCTCACTAATGCACCCGCCGCGTTTATGGACCTTATGAATAGAGTCTTCCGTGAGTACCTTGATTCCTTCGTCATAGTATTCATAGATGACATTCTCATATACTCTAAGTCTAGAGAAGAGCATGAGGTACACTTAAGAAAGACATTGCAAGTACTCAGAGAACATCAGTTGTATGGAAAGTTCAGTAAATGTGAATTCTGGTTGAGATCTGTGACCTTCCTTGGTCATGTTGTGACCGACCAGGGTGTTGAAGTTGATCCGAAAATAGTTTGGGTATACAGGTGAAGCTTAGCACTGCTTTTCATCTGCAGACGGATGCACAAGCAGAACGTACCATTCAGACCCTTGAAGACATGTTGAGAGCATGTGCTATTGACTTTAAGTGGAGTTGGAATAGATTGGCTACTGCTTACGCTCGTCAAAAATCATATGCAGATAACACAAAGAGAGCTCTTCAATTTGAGGTGGGTGATAAAGTCTATCTGTAGATATCACCTATGAAAGGGGTGTTGAGGTTTGGTAAGAAAGGGAAGTTGAGTTTGAGGTATATAGTTCCTTATGAGATCTTGCAGAGGGTAGGAAATGTTGCCTACCAACTGAGGTTACCACAAGACTTGGCTTGTTTTCATCCAGTGTTTCACGTTTCGATGCTTGAGAAGTGTCTAGGCAATCCAACGTCCATCCTACCCATCGAGGTGTAAGAAGTCGATGGGAATCTTTCCTTATGAAGAGGTCCTCGTTGCAATTTTAGATCGCCAAGTGAAGCGACTGAAGAAGAGAGAGGTTGACACCGTGAAGGTACTATGGCGGAACCACATTGTTGAGGGAGCAACATGGGAGGCCGAGGCTGATATGAGATCTCGTTACCCTCACTTGTTTAGTTCTTGAGCTTAGATATGATTATGTTTAAGAAACTCATAGTTTTAGTGCATTAGTCGATTTTGGTGGTGTAAGGCCATAGTCGTGCGTTTCATACTTGCATTAAATGAGTTAAAGTAAGTTCATGTGTGCATTATGTTGCTGTTTTTGTATAGCATAGACGTAATTTTATGTGTTGCATGACTTGTGATGTGCATTAAGTCAAGTGTGATTGAGAAGGAAGTTTCTCGATCTCGAATATGAAGCTTCAGATAAGCTTGAGTAAGAATGCATCATTCAGAATATGTGTGAATCAGATGTTCACAAACGATAACGTGTTAAGTATGTTTAAGTGTTTCGAAATATCCCTCTTGTTTTTAAAATGATGTGTAAGTGTCATTCGGGGACGAATGTTCCTAAGGGGGGGATAATGTAACATTCCGGAAAATTACATGTCTAATGAAGAGCCCAGTCAATCCGTTAGAATGCGTATTGGGGGTACATAGGCATCCCAATGCCCAATATTGAGAAATATTGGGCATATTATAGAATATTGGCTAAGGGGTGTTAGCCAATTTCTATGTATGCACAAGTACTTAAAATAACAATGTCCTTCATATATAATCACATTAATTTAATAGATATCCCAAATATTGGGCATAGTATAGAAAAATTGGCTAAAAGATATTAGCCAATTTTCTATATACGAATATGAAAAATACTTTTTGGGTTGCCATACCCAATCCAAGATTCATTGACCAAGAAGTGTACCTGAAAGCAAGACCCTAAGCTAAAATAATAGTATTCACATAATAGATATGAGGCATCCATGTGTCAAGCCTAGGCACCATAGCACATGACCATTTAAAATGATCATGTAAATTAAGCAGTGTCCAAGGACATGGTGAGGGTCCTTTGGACAATAAGTAAATATTCCAAATAGGACATCAAGAATAGTTAGTTAGTAAAGTACAACCAACCCATGTGCAAGCACATGGGCAAAGCAATGGGAATCGGACAAAGGAAGGGGAACCACTCTAACCGAACTCGGTTAAGTAGTTAAGTGGCAGCATGTGCGGACGGGTCCCTCCATGTGGGGACTAACTACCTAATCAACTCTAGGCTCTAACTTACTGTCCTAAATAGCTAACTAAACTAGTACTAATAGAAATGGACCCACTAGTGCACCCAACAACCTAGGACTAAACCGGGTTGACACTAACCTAGTACTAGTTAAAGAGACAACCTAGTACCTAACCTATGATGGTCCAAAAGGTTAGTTATGGTCCTGAAAACTTAGGGGTAATTTATTAATTCCCCTAGGTTACCTAATTAATTAATTTAGCAACTTAATTAATTAATTTAAAAGGGCTAAAACCGAAACTACAAAGGAAATTTCCAGATTTCGGTTAAGACAAGAAAGAGACAACCTAGTACCTAACCTAGGATGGTCCAAAGGATTGGTTATGGTCCTAACGACTTAAGTGAACTTTAGTAATTTTCTTAGGTCACCTAATTAATTAAATTAGCAATTTAATTAATTAGTTTAAATGATCAAAACGAAATCCTTACACTAACCTAGTATAATTCAAGAAACATCCTAGTACTTAACCTAGGATGGTCCTAAAGGTTTGATGATGGTTCCAATGACTTAGGGAAACTTTTGTACTTACCCTAGGTCCCTAAATTAATTAAATTGAGGATTTAATTAATTAATATAAAGTCAAAATGTTGACCGAAACCATAGTCAACACAAATTTCAAGATTTTTGGTCAAAGTCAATGTTCTTAGTTGAATGAGTCAAGATCAGTTCCTAAGATTTAGACTCATGTTCAAACACTAAGAGTTTCACAACGCAAATAAGAAAACAACGAACGAAATAAAAAGGCTAAAAGTTTATCGACGTTCTAGGGCAATTTCAAGGTTTCTTTAAAGGTGGTATTCATAGATTAAGTTCTACTTGAGGTATGGGTTTCTCTCCTGGACTTCTTTCTCCAAGAGAACTTTCTTTCGAACGATTCAAAGATCTTGAAAACTAGGGTTGTTCCCGTCATTCTCGTCGAACTACCTTTCCCTAGCATCCTTGTACGATTTTAATGATTGAATAGGTTAGAGATCATGTTGTTGGTATGTGGTGCTGGCTGATCTTATGTGTAATGTTCTTTAATTATGAGTGTCGAATGAACCTATGAACTTATAATCGTATGAACTAAAATGGTGAAAACGTGAATTAAGAATTGATGATGTGCTAGTTACGTCCGTAATTGTTTAATTGTTGATGTGTTTGTCCGAACGTTGTCTTGCTGTTATTGTGAAGTTATGAATATGCTAAAGTCATCAAATGTTAATATGATGCTGTCCAAGAGGTTCAAAAACGTTATCACTAAAGCCATAAACTAAGATTGTCTTAAAAGACATCAATGAAATCACATCTTGGATGAATTGCCCATCTTATGCCAACAAATTGGCTAACACAACTTTATCCAAGAAGAATGCATGCAAATGGCTATGAGTTTGTGTAAATGATTGAAAGATTTGCTAATAGTTCATACATATTCAATTTAAATATGAACATACGTAAAATTGGCTTATGCCAACAAAAATAGTTATGTAGTTTAATATCCAAATGTTGAGGGCAATACTAATCATACACCAATCTTGTGTAGTTAGAGTATCAAATGATAATATAAGAACTTCTAAACTAATTCAATGAATCGATAACCAAGGGCATGCCATTCATTGGGACAACTCCTAACATGCTCTAAAAGAATGAACTGTGAACATATGAAACTCATTGAATGAAGTGTTCGTCGTCCATAAACGATGGTATGAAGCTACTACACTAAAGTAAGTAAGTAACGTGAGTTATAACATAATTAAAGGGGTCTAAATTAAGTAAGTGACCAGAATGGGGTGTTAAAAAAAGTGAGACAAGTCTTACTTATACCTAAGCTACTATGTTGAAAGAATACTCACGAATGAAGGTGTTAGAATGTGTGAGACCAGTCTCATTAACACCTAAGGATGATATGTAAGGACATTTCACATTTTATCAATGTAAAGTAAGGATGACAAGTCATCAAAAGAGTAATTAAATCTCAATCTAGAAGCAACCTTCGATAATGCTTGAGTCAACTCTAAAAGATAAAGAAGATAATGAAAGTGAGCATAGCACCGATAGACTAGTTATGAGCATGTTCTTGCACGTGTAAGTCTCATGAGACGAGGCTACCACCGAGGTGAATAAGTAGTCTCATTAAGTCCCTAGTCTTCAAACTATGTCTAGCCAACATTGGAACTAGCCAGTGGTTTCCACCTAAGCGAGCTAGGTATGTTCGATTACACCTTGGCCAGTGGGATCACCTCTTTTTGGTGTGGGGTAGACACCAGATTTCATGTCTAGCTCACATGATCTATGTCGGTTAATGCTCACGATATGTTCTTGGTTCACTATAGTTGTGAGACACTCCTTTCTGGTGTGGAGTGAACACTTGTGATGGATTCGCCTTAGACGGGAATCACCCATTTTTGGTGTGGGGCAAACACTGGATTTCATTAGTAGCTCACATGATCTAAGTTTATTTTAATAGGTGAATCACCTCTATTCGGTGAGGGGAAGACACTGGATTTCATGTTAGCTCGCATGATCTTATTCCTAATGATGTCTCTATGAAAGTAAGAAAGGATGATGATGATGGAACATATGTTCAAAGTGAGCCATGAAGAAGAGCTTAAGAATTTCAATTGCCAATATCACACTCATGAAGTTTCAGCAAATAATGGGCAAAGCCAAATACGATTGACTTATAATGACTTCTTATATGATGCCAATAAAGGGAAGTAGAAACATAATGTTAACTAAATACCTCATAACTTCCCTAACATGAAAGTAATGAAATATGTGGCATAGCAAATAGGGACTGGCTTATGAGATGTTAAATAATATATAAAGTTATGAATGACTCTGTAAGATAGTGAAATCATTCCTTAGTCCTTGGATTACTTAAATCGATTCATTGTTGGTATGGGTCTACAATGAATCATTGCACTTGTAAGTAGAACATAGGACCAAAAGAATTATTGAACTACACAACAACAAGAAGAAAAGACTGAAAAATAAACTAAGTCCCCAAAAAGGAGCTCTCGGGTTTGGCATGATCAAAATCTCAAATCTTCGCCTGAGTTATTCTTAAATTATGTTGATGATACTGATGTATTGTAATCATATAGAAAATGAGTTGTGTGCTTTGAATGCACTAAAATACATCATATTCATACCACAATTCACAACTAACGAATTAGGAAAGTCTAGTGATGTCACATTCCAGAAATGACATGTTGTTTAGGAAGAGGTTTCCTTGATCATGCATAGCTTTATGTGTATGTGTGCATACACCCATACTTTGTACAAGTGTTGTACTAACCCTATACAATTTACTATTTTTATAGGTGCAGGTCAGAGGACAAATTGACGAAACTTGCAATGGTTTGGACTTCAGCGTTTCTCCAGACCATTCGGTAGGTCCTATTGATTTCAAGGATGCTACAGCTTATTCTACCATTAGATATAGACATAGCTAGTGGATGTTGTCCCTAGCGTTTCCTTCACATTTTATTTCAAAGCTTTTTGTAATAAGGCCGTTTTTGGCAAACGTATTTATGATATATTCATATTCTGTTTCGAATTGATTCTTATGATAGATGGTTGTTTCATTTACGTTGAGCTTAGTATATGATGCAATAAAGTATTAAGTATATGAAGTCTATGTAAACTTCATACTTATAAAAAAAATTAAATTTTTTGCTAAAATTGACCATATGAATGTGATGAATTCAAGATGAGGCTTGTCTGCGACCTCTGAGAGGTCAACGATGCCGGTTGCGATCCGGATTCCATAATCCGGGTCATGACAGTGCCTCTAGAATCTTGGATCAATGTGCCCTTAGCATCTTATCCTTTTATTGTGATTATAGGAAATGAATACTGGAAGAATAGTCGCTCGAAGACTTGATGAAGATATTGCCAATGCGGGAGTTCCTCCCCAAGGCAATAAAGTACCACCTCTTGAAGAAGTTGCTAATGATGACCAAGATCCGGTCAATCCTCCACATATGAGGTATGGTGACATAAGGGTAGACTTTCTACAAATGTACCAATCCATTACTACACAATCACAAGTCGTCATTACTAAGCACAAGCTATGACGGCCCAACTAATCGGGAGGTGGTACCCCGAGAAAACTAACAAGTTACCACTGTAAGATCATGAAAACGACTTAGGTGAACTAGAGCCTAACATGGTTATAATGGTGGTTTAAGGTCCTAAAATTGTCTATAATATGTTATTGAGGCAGTGTCTATGAGTTTAGATGCATTGGAAGTCAAACATCAAGGGACGACTAAGACGTTTGACGATAAGTCACCTATGTGCCTCATATGTATTTTATGTTTTTATGTGTGATTAATGAGTCTATGATGTCCTTAAATGAGTTATTATAGTGTATATAGGAAGTGTGTCAAGTTACGAGAATGTCCATGACGTTCGAAAGGTTTGGCTTGAAAGGACCTTGCGTGTCTTGGTATGTTTCATCAAGTTTTACCTGTTTGTTTTGGATGAATTTGATGTGGGAGGTCAAAAACACATATACAAACATATTCGGGTTAGAAACGTCTGGTAAAACATCCCCAAGTATCATCCAATGGACTTTGAGGTAGGACCCAAATTGGTGGCCAAAACTCCCCAAGGCAGTCCCACCTACGGATGGAAAACAACGGGTAGTGGCTTGGTCGATGCCTCGTAGTTGGAGGGCGTTGATGGGTACTTAGAATAGGTATATATGCTCCCATTTTCTAAGATCTGACACAATTGATGGAGGACAGGACGGTACGTTTGTCGACTAATGCCCCGTGATGGTCAAGTCGTCGATGGTCTGTCTTCCTGCGCAGGTTTACTGTAAACTCTAGCCAATTCACCCCATATAAAAATAAGACTTTAGGAGGTTACTTAGGGGTACTTTGGGTATTTTAAACTTATTTATAAGCCTTAAACACTTAGAATAATTCATTATTCAAAATGAAAACCCCAAAATCCCTAAGAAATACTCTAGAACTCCATTGAAGCCAAAACTCAAGGAAGAGCTTGGATTCGAGATTTGAGTGGTGATTCTTCATCAAACTTGTGTATTAACATAATTGAGGTATGGTTTTTGATCCTTGAAACTCTATTGATCATGGAGCCCAAAATTCAAAGAGATTTCTAAAGTTTTCTAAAAGATGAACTTGTCCAATTTTATTATCTATCCATGAGTTTTTGCATTAAAGGTTTTTAAGCATTATATATTGATTGAATTGTTGTTAATTATATGATTTAAACACAATTAACCTATGAACCCATGTAATTGATGAACCCTGGTTTTTGACTACTTTATGGGTTAATTGATATGGTCTTAATGCTTGTGAATTCTAGTGTAGTTTTCTATGTGCTATTGAATGATGTAATAATTGTATTAAATTGATGTATAGGTTGTCTTATTTTGATAAATCTATATTGAATTGACCTAGCTTCATTGAGTATTATGTTTTTTGTATTGAATTGATGATCATGGCCATGGGTATGGGCCTATTGGTATTGAATTTGATGATTTAGCTAAGGATTGAAGTGGAGAGAATGGATTGGTGGTACGCTACCCTATTTATCTTTATTTTATATAATGTATCTCTTGCATTAATTTGTGATTTGTATGGTCCACTTATGGTGGCGGTGTTATGTGAATTATGCTTGTCAGTGTTACTTTATGTATTATGAAGATCATGGCCTTGTCGGCACTACTTGAAGTATTATGGTGATTTGTGTAGTTGATTATGTGAAGTATGATCATATCTACCTACATATTAAGAAATGTGAAAGTATGTGTTCTTCAATTGATATTAGGTGATCATGTTAGACTATGACTATGTCTTTATGTGTGTAGTCTTAGAGTTGGTGCATGATTCTTCCTAATTTGTTATTGAGTCGTATGATGAATATTTATGATGTTATAGTAGTGTATAGGGTGACCAAAAGATGATGAAAGTTGTGCCTATGTGCTTCTTGAATTTGATATGCTATATGTGATAAAGTGAAGTAATGATGTGTCTTGTTTAGGTAGACTTATGTCCCTCTTCTTGATACATGAATGATATGTGGATATGAGATGACGTGACTTAGGATGATAAAGCCTATTATTCTTGCATGTATGAATGAAATGAGACCTTGAATGATGTTAAGAAGGTCCTTTATGTGAAACCTTAAACCTAGTGGTAAGGTTATGAACCTTGAAGTCGAATGTCGTAATGGTATCCTTCTTGTAATTAATGGTGGTCTTAGGGTTATTTTGATGGAACGACATCATATAATCCTTAGGAAAGTCATTCAGCTATCCTCTTCGCCATTGTAAGGCAGCTCTAGGGGACCTCTTTGGTAGGGCGAATGTGATTGGGTTATGAACTAGATATGGAACCCCTTCGTATGATCCTTTATGTTAATTACTCTATGAGAACAAAGTCTAGCACCGAGTGAGTATGGTAAGGGAAGTATCTCTAGTTAAGAATGAGGCTAGAGTGCAAAGTAAACCCATATTCCTTAACCATGTGCCTACATGGGATGTGTCCAAGTTCTACCATTGGCAAGTAGAACACCCTCCATCGGAGTAGGTTACAAATATGGATTCCATGCTTTGCTACAATTTTCTATGTCACTTAATGCCTATTCTCATCTTATGGGATACTTACTAGTATTTGAGAAGTCTATGAAGTTTAGGTGGTGGTATGGGAAGCTACCTAGACATTGCACCTTTAGGATTTGAAGATGTTAGTGAGAGTCCCTAGGACTTATAAAAGACCATTACTTGAATGTCGTCTATGTGATGAATGTCTCTTAATGAACTAATGAAATAATGACTTATGTTAGAAATCATGTAAATGAATGAGTACCTAATCTAGAGTGACTTTAAGGATTTCCTAGTTAAAGTGTGAAAGGGGCATAAGGGATGATCTCTTCATATATTATCTAGAGAAGTCTTGAGAATTACTCTAGTTAGGGAAGTTTGTTGATACCTTGGGCATGATCTAAACTTAGGAAGTCTTAAAGATTATTTAGGTAACCTTGAAGAGGGTGTATGGGCGTTCTCTTGTAGGAGTACTTAAGTAAGTCTTTTGATAGCCTTGGTAAGGAGAATGTCATATTATACATGTTATGTGTTTTGGTGTTTTGTAAATGTATGTGTCTCATTATAAGTAGTCTGGAGGATCATTTAGGTGTGCCTAGATAGGGTGTATGGGCGGTCTCTCTTTGTCTTACTTAAGTGAGTCTTAGGATAGCTTTTGGTGAGAAGATTACATGCTAGGAGGTGCACAAAGTTAAGTTGGGAGAGTTCACTGTAACAGTGAAGGAGTTCATTGTAACAATGAATGAGCTCACTGTGAAGTGGTCTCTAAAAATGTGATAAATTGCTTAAGTGTTATATTATGTGTTTCTAAGGTGTTGAATGTTGTTCTTATGCTATTATTATGATGTTTAAATCAAAAGATGCATATTTCGAATAAATGTCCATTTCATGATTTTTATGCATTATGTCATACTTAGTACATGTGTTTGTACTAATTCCATATATATTTCTATCTCTATAGTGGTTGGTAGGTGAAGAGCAATGAGAAGCAAGGCTTGGAGTATAGCATCATTTCAAGTGAAGTCGAAGTATGTCCTCTCTTTATTCGAGGGCATAGTTATCCTAGTTTTCATTTGTATTGAATTATTGTAATAGACTAAGTATTTCTATATTTGATGTATGTGCCGTGTTCCAAGTATTCTCGTGTATAATCTTTGATGAGATTAAGACTTAGTATTTCCTATGATTTCTAATGAAAGATGTTATTAAATATATTTTAATATTTTGTTAAAAGTTTTAATTCCGCACTACTTTTCAATATGTATATGCGATGAACGATACCAAAGGGCTTGTATAAGTCCTCCAAGATGTCAAGTAAGCTGGTTTCACTTCGAGAGTGCCATATCTTCCAAGGTGTGGTCTCGGGATGTGACAAGCACCATGGTCTCCTGTTTGACGGATTTCACTAGGATGAATCCCCCTACTTTCTATGGGTCCAAAGTTGAGGAAGACCCCCAAAAGTTCATTGAGGAGACCTACAAGATTCTGTATGCTATGGGGTTGACTACTAGTGATAAAGCAGATTTAGTCACTTATCAACTAAAAGATGTGCCCAAACTTGGTACGTCCAATGGAGAGACAATGGGCCTTTAAGTTGTGGACCGGTGACATGATACATCTTCAAGAAGGCTTTTCTTGATAGATTCTTTCCTAGGGAGAGAAGGGAAGCCAAAGTGGAAGAATTTATGAACCTTTGTCAAAGAGGTATGAGTGTACTTGACTACTCTTTGAAATTTACTAAATTGTCAAAGTATGATCCTTGTTTAATTTCCGACCCTAGATATGAAATGAGCTAGTTTGTGACAAGAGTGTCGGATGACTTGGAAGAAGAATGTCATTCGGCTATTTTACATGATAATATGAACATTTATCGTCTCTTGGTTCATACTCAACAAGTGGAAGAGACAAGGGTTAAGATGAAGAGTAGAGATGCCAAAAAGGCAAGGTCTTTTGATGGTGGTTTTTCAAAAGGTAGGGTTGATATCCAAGACAATCCAAGGTTCAAGAAGAGGTTCTCTAATCAAGTTCCTTCCAAGTTCCCTAAGGCTCGGGATGATAGGGTGTCTAACACTAAGTCTAAAAAGGGAAGGGGTACTAGTTCACCAACCAAGAAGCCAACTTGTGGAAAGTGTGGCAAGAAGCATTATGTTGATTGCCTCTTTGGGACGGACAATTGCTTTCAAGGTTAGGTATTGCCATAATGTGAAGGGTCAAGACAAGGGTAGTGTTCAAGCTCAAGCTAGTGGTTCCAATGTTGATTCTCCGAAGATGAATCGCTTTTATGGTCTCCGCTCTAGAGGTGAGCAAGAGACTTCTCCCGATGTGGTAAATATGTTGAAAGCCTTTTCTATTTATGTGTATGCTTTAGTTGATCCCGGTGCTACCTTGTCCTTTTGTTACTCCTCTAGTAGCTAAAAAGTTTGACATTTTGCCCGATATCTTGAGTGACCTTATATAGTAACTACCCCAGTGGGCTATTAGGTTGTTGCAAAAAGAGTGTATAGAAATTGTCCTATATTGTTGGCCAATAGAGTTACTCATGTTGAAATAGTAGAACTTGACAGGTATGATTTTGATGTCAATTTTTGTATGGATTTATTTCATGCTTGCTTTTCTTCCATAGATTGTAGAACAAGGGTGGTGATGTTTAACTTTCCAAATGATCCCGCTTTAGAGTGGAAGGGGGGAAATTTTATTCCTAGAGGTCATATCATTTCTTGTTTGCAAGCTTGTAGGATTATCTCTAATGGGTGTTTATACCATATTGTAAGAGCCCAAGATTTAGACTCCAAAATTACTCCCATAGAGTCGGTCCCCGTAGTGAGGGAATTTCCGGAGGTCCTTTAATGATCTTCCTGGTATTCCTCCCGAACGGAAAATTGATTTTGGTATCGACTTGCTACCGGATACATTTCAATTCCTCCTTATAGGTTGGCTCTGTCCGAATTGAAAGAGTTGAAGGCTCAACTCAAATATGTACTAGACAAGGGCTTTATTCGGACTAGTATTTCTCTATGGGGTGCTCCAGTATTATTTGTGAAGAAGAAGGACGGGTCCCTTGGAATGTGTATCGATTACCGTCAACTCAACAAATTCACAATCAAGAATAAGTATCCTCTCCCTCTGATTGATTATTTATTTGATCAACTCGAAGGTGCGAGTAACTTTTCCAATATTGACTTGAGATCGGGATATCACCAACTTAGGTTGAGAGGAGAAGATATTCCCAAAACAATATTTCGAACAAGATATGGTAGCTATGAGTTCTTTGTAATGTAATTTGGTCTAACTAATTCTCCGGCGGCGTTTATGGACTTTATGAATAGGTTATTTCGAAGTCACCTAGATTCATTTGTCATTGTCTTCATTGATGATATCTTGGTATATTCGAAAAATGAGAGTTAACACATGGACCATTTGAGGGTGGTGTTGCAAGTGCTTAAGGAACAACGATTGTTTGCCAAGTATAGAAAATGTGAGTTTTGGTTGAGGTCGGTAGCATTTGTTGGTCATATCATATGTAGTGAAGGTGTATATATGATCCAAAGAAGACCGAAGTGGTGAAAAATTGGCCTAGACCTTTGGCTCCTACTAATATCAGGAGTTTCTGAGGCCTAGCCGGTTATTATCGAAGGCTTGTCGCCGGATTTGGGTCTCTTGTTTCTCCCTTGACAATATTGACCAAAAAAAATGCAAATTTTGAGTGGTCGGAGACATGTGAAAAGAGCTTCCAAATGTTAAAGGATAGGCTTACTTCCACTCCGGTATTGACCCTACCGGAGGATACTAAGGGTTTTGTGGTTTATTGTGATGCATCCCGAGTAGGGTTGGGGTGTGTTCTTATGACAAAATGAAAAGTTATAGCATATGCTTCTAGGAAACTCAAAGTTCATGAGAAGAATTATTCGACTCATTACCTTGAGTTAGCGGCCGTGGTATTTGCCATAAAAATATGGAGGCATTATCATTACGGGGTTCATGTGGATGTGGTATACAGACCATAAAAGTCTTCAATATGTATTCACTCAAAAGGAGTTGAATCTCTCGCAACGGAGATGGTTAGAGTTGTTGAAAGACTATGACATGAGTTTTCTCTATTACCCCGGCAAGGCTAACATGGTAGCGGATGCTCTAAGTCATTTGTCCATGTCAAGTGTGTCCCACTTGGATGAAGCCAAGAAAAACCTAGAGAAATATGTTCATAGGTTGGCTCTTTTAGGAGTTCAAATTTAACTTCTCCAAATGGTGGTGTAGTTTTACATCATAACTCTGAGTTGTCTTTGGTGGTTAAGGTGAAGTCTAAGCAACACCTTGATCCATTATTGATGGAATTAAAAGAATTGGTTCTTGGAAAGATGAATGAGTCATTCTCCCAAGGGGGGATGGTGTTCTTAAGTACCAAGGGAGATTGTGTGTGCCTAATGTGGAAGATTTGAGGAGTAAGATCCTTGAGGAAGGTCATGGAGCCTGTTACTCTATTCATTTGGGTTATACAAAGATGTACCATGACCTTAGAGAAGTGTTTTGGTGGAATGGCCTAAAGAGGGATATGGCGGAGTTTGTTGCAAAGTGTCCCAATTGCAAACAAGTGAAGGCCGAGGACCAAAGGCCGAGTGCTTTACTACAAGTAATCCAAACTCCTACTTGGAAGTGGAAAGATGTTAACATGGATTTCGTAGTAGGTTTGTCTCGAACTCAAAAGCAATATGACTCTATATGGGTGGTAGTGGATAGAATGACCAAATCTGCTCACTTTTTTCCCTTTAAGTCTATTTATTCGCTCGAAGATTATGCAAGTATATATATTGACAAGATAGTGAGTCTTCAGAGGGTTCCTTTTTCCATCATATTGGATAGAGGTGCCCAATTTACATCTAGGTTTTGGAGATCGTTTCAAAGAGGTTTGGGTACTCAAGTAAAGTTAAACACCATTTTTCATCCTCAAATGTATGGTCAAGCGGAGCGGACTATTCAAACTCTTGAAGATATGATTATAGCTTGTATCATTGACTTCAAGGGAAATTGGGATGATCATTTGCCTTTGGTGGAGTTCTCATATAATGATAGTTTTCATTCATCCATATATATGGCTCCTCATGAAGCTTTATATGGTAGGAGGTGTAGATCTCCTATTGGGTGGTTTGAGGTTGGCGAGTCTTCGCTTCCCGAATTAATTTATAAGACATTAGAGAAAGTTCATATCATAAGGAACCGGTTGCAAATAACCTATAGTTGTCAAAAGTCTTACGCCGATCATAGGAAAAGAGATTTGGAGTTTGAAGAAGGTGATAAAGTGTATCTAAAAATTTCGCCTATGAAAGGGGTGGTTAGATTTGGAAAGAAAGGGAATTTGAGTACTCGTTATATGGGTCCCTATAAAATCTTGCAAAGGGTTGGTATGGTTTCATATGAGTTGAAACTCCCTAGTGAACTATCTTCGGTTCATCTAGTTTTCAATGTTTCCATGCTTAAGAAGTGTATCGGTGATCCCGAGTCTATTCTTCCTATTTAGGGTCTTAGTGTGAAGGAGAACCTCTCTTATGTGGAGGTTCCGGTTGAAATCCTTGATTGTCAAGTGAAGAGGTTGAGGAACAAAGAGGTGGCCTCCGTAAAAGTGTTATGGAGAAACCACCTAGTTGAGGGATCATATTGATCTGGTGAGTCTTTATATAATTGTATTGATCATGTTGATAGGTTGTGAATTGGCATAATTGACTCCTTATTGATATGTTGAGCTCATGTTGTTGTGAGAAGAAAATTCCACATATTGTCATGTTGAACTTTATGTGTAGTAATTGAATTTTTGAATTGCTATAATTGGATGTCATGATTGATGTTGTAACTCATATGATGATTTATTATTTTTGGTTGGGCTGCTAGTCCTGAGTCTATTCCTTCCAAATGATTTTAGTGTCACCATGGGAGGAATGTTCCTAATGGGGGGGTGGGGATAATGTAACACTCCGAAAATCTAAGATGTGTTCTAGAGCCTAACATGAGGGTCAAAAGGTTTTCACTTTTTAAGGTCAATTTTAATGTATGTGAGTCATTTAGGAGGTTTTAGATTCAAAACCCCAAAGAACGTCCATGACGTCCGTAAACTAGTTCAATGATGTGCTAGTGTGCCTTAGCCTATTTGACCAAGTTTTAGGAGTCAGAAAATGGTGAAATTTTGTGGTAATGTTTCTATCACACATTAGAGTGGTTTTATAGTCGAAACGTCCGGGTACTACTCCCCAAGGACCAACCTAGGGACTTTGAGGAGGACCCTTGCAATTTAGCAAAAGCTGCCAAAAGGCAGTGTCCAACGAAGGTTACACGAGACGGCTCGTGGTCAAATCGATGGGTAGTCGATGGTCCATTATCCAATTTAGAGAATGGACTATTTTGGAAAGTATCTTTCACAAACGATGGACCAACAAGACGGTTGGTCCCTTGGCCGTCGTTTGACAAACGGGTCGTTAGTCGTGCTTTCGTCTGTGAGCACACTGTTTTGCTGCATGATTTTAAGTTGACTAATTTAATTAATTAGGTGGTTAGTTAATTATTTAGGGGTTAAGGTAGGTCTAATTAAGTTTTTTAATGACCTATACAAAGACCCTAAACTAATTAAACTAATATAAGCCCTCATAATTCCCAAAAGCAAATTGCTCTTCCTTCTCTCTTCTTTCTCTCTCCCAAGTAGAAGAACACCATAGAAGACAAGGTCAATAGGGTTCTAGGGCTGATAAGGTTCAAGTTTCTCCTTCAAAGTTCATCAATTAACAAGGTATGTGATTCCTTTTACCTTTGGGATCTCTTTTTCCAAAGGGTTCCTTCAAGACGATTTCAAATATATGAAATTCAAGTGGGTTTTCTTCCAATACGAAATTGTTCTTGTGAACTGTTTTGTTTATGGTTCCTTTTGGTTATTACGAATATATTAACATGTATTATGACTCAATTATTTTACTTCTTTATGTATTTGTCTAGTTTGTAGAAGATGACCTTTTTCCCTTAACCTTAGGTTATGATCTTGAATAGAATTATCTAGTATTGATGAAATTGCCTTGGTTAATGTATGAAATACTATCCTATGTTGTTATTATGTCAATCTATGAATAGAATGAGATGTATTGTAACCCTATTATTCTAGTACTTGAGTAGTTGACCTAGGTTGTGAAGTAGATCATGAACTTGACCTAAGTCTCTTATTTTAAGCTATGAACTAGTGATGGATTGTTGTGTAGTGTTTAAATTGACTTCAATATTATGTTTATTACTATTATGTGATGTTATTATACCCATTGTTGTTTGAATTGATGATGGTTGATGGTAGAACCTTGATGATGGTTTTGTGAAGAAGATTGGGGTAAGTCTTATGATCTCAACTCTTTACTTCGATTATGGTTACTTGTGATTAAGTGATGATGTTGTATTAATGTATACCTTATATTAAGATTGATAGGGTGGTATGATGTTGAATTGAAATGTCTTGACTATGGTTTGTGAGACGTTGGCTAAGATGTAAATGTTATAAGGATGGTGATAACTTATCAATGTGCCTTATCATAATGTGATTATGTAAATGTGCTAACCTCACATGTATGAATTGTAATGAAAGGAAAATACTCATGCAATTCTTATTGAGATATGATGATGATGATTATATAAGCGATAGATCGTATGACCTACATTAAGCTATGAAGATTATTAAAGGTATTAAAGATATTTCAAAAAGGGACACTAGCTTAGCACCAAGTGAACTAGAGTTAGGAGTGTCCCTTACCACATAGGGAAGGTAGGATCACTAACGTACTCATGAGATTGGAGAATATAATGCATGTAGCATAAAGAGGGTCCCAACTATATCTCCTAATTGTTGAACTATGTTTCCCCCATAGGAATACTAGCTAGTGGATCCACATCGTTGCTATATTCATGATTTGGTGCTACCTTTGCAAGTAGTCCGCCTTCTTTCGGTGTAGGGTTCCATGACACTGGATTCCACATAAGCTCATGTGGTCTATTTCGGTTAAGGCAAGATGTTCTTATAAGGTAAAATGAAGTAATGAATGAACTCTAACTAGGATGACCTAAGGGGTTTAGCTTAGTCTAGGTAGGGGTATGGGACTCTACCTATACATTGCACTACATAACCTTGAAGGGAGTATTAGAAGGAAGTTGCACTGTATGTATATTCTTATAAATGTAAATGATATGTAGATGATGATCTTACATGTTGATGGCACCATATGATGCTGAATTCACTTATGAACATATGTTTGGTCTCTATTGCTAAAGTATGATGTTATGTACTATTAATGATATGATAGGTGAAGTTGGACATTGGTTATGGTTCTTGTTAGGTTTACTTGACTAAGTAAGGTTTTTGGGCTTTGCTTAGTCATTGCACTAGTGGACTTAATGAGGGTTCATGAGTATTCATCTTGCTTTGGTTAGGTTGTGATGAACTCTTATTTATGCTTATTGAGGTTATAACTTGATGATAGAGTTTTTTTAATTATATGTTCAAGTATGTTGGTATGCATGATTGTCTTGGCTAGACTTAGTATGGGTAGTCTTGTGATATATATGGTTTGACTTGACGAATATGTATTAATGACTAGTATTGGTTCTTGAATGTGCATAAGGCTTTTTTAAATGTAAAATAGCATGTTTTTGTGAAGTGTTCCTTTCTAACATGTTTTTATGATGTGTATTCATATTGTCTCATACTTAGTACAAGTGATGTACTAACCCCATTTCTCCCTTTTCCCCAACATTTTAGGTTACGGTCGTTAATGGGCTTTTTAGACGACTTTGAAGGAAGACTTGGAATTCTCACTCATCCAAGTTAGGTAGGTCCTCACTTTCTGAGGCCAATGCCACTATTAAGCTATTGATGTTGTTCTAGTTATAACACTTCTAGTTCTTTCCTTTTCATTTGAGTACTAAAGATATTATAGCCTATATGTGGATTTATACATCGATGTATGGGATATGCCCAATTCATATACACTTGTTTAGATGGTTATGATATGAGACATTCATTTAAGAGTATGTTAAGTATCTTATATACATGTACAATAAAAGTAGAAGACTATGTAATCTTCTTATACCAAGGGGCTATGTATATTCAATACGAATATATTAGTGTATGTGAGAGGTCTATGTAAACCTCAAGATAGATATAGAAAAGTTTTAAACTTTACACATGTTTAACCTATGAATGTAATGATGTAAGCTAAGAGGCTATTCTTAGTCCTCTTCGAGGACGACGACGCCGGTTACGTCTTCGGGGTGCTCCCCGGATGTGACATACCCCTTATATAGTCATAGTCATAGCTCAAAGATAATTGCATGAGTATTGTCCTTTTAACAAAATTCATACATCTGAGGTTAAAACATTTACATAATCATATTATGACAAGGCACATAGGCAAATTCATCACCACCCTTATGTCATTACATCCTAGCAAACAGCTCACAAGCCATAATTCAATACATTTCAAATCAACATCATACCAACCCTAAACAATCTTCTCATAAGGTATACTTCAATATAACTTCATCACTAAACGCAAGTAATCATAATTGAAGTAAAGGATTGAGATCACAAGACTTACCCCATTTCCTTCACAGGCCATCCTCCAAGGTTTTACCATCAACCATTCAATTCAACCCAAAAATGGGTGTAATATCATCACACAATAGTAATTAACACAATAATTAAGTCAATTAAATCACTACACATCAATTCATCACTAATTCATAACCTAGGGTTAGGGATTTGGGTAAAATTCATGATCTACTTTGCAAAATAGGTTAATTCATCAAGATCTAGCATAATTGAATCATAATACATCATAATCTAATCATAATAACCTAAAGAAATCATAAACAAATCAATTTATAAGATCAAATTCCTAATAGAAGAAAACTCACTTGAAGCTCATCTTTTTGAAATCAATTTTCGAAGAACCCTTTGGGAAAAGAAATCCCAAATGTGAAAGGATCACATACTTGTTAATTGATGAAGAAAAGAACCATTATTGCTTACCTTAGACCTTGACCTATCATTTTAATGGAGTTCTTCTATTTGGGAGAGAGAAAGAAAAGAGAAGGAAGAGTAATAGTGTTTTGGATTGAGAGGTGTTAACTGAGGTTTTAGACTTAGGGTAGGTTTTATAGTTAATTAACTAACCTAATTAACCAATCCCTAAACACTAATTAACCCCCTAACTAACTAACTAACTTAATTAACTAACTAATTTAAAACTTGACATCAAAACAGTGTCCCTGACCTACGAGACCCTGACCTACGGGTCGTAGGTCAGTCGACGGCCAGGACCACCACCATTCAGTGCAGTCGTCGTTTTTGTCAGGGAGTGACCAAAATGGACCCTTTGACAAATGAATATGTGACCATCAATGGTGGCAATCCACGCCTCATCTATTAGGCCACGCCTTGTAGCCTGCAATCGTCGATGGCTGCTGTCTCAAGACAAACTTTAGCCACAATTCAAGGGTCCTCCTCAAATACCCTTTGGTTGGTCCTTGGCAAGTTGTACCCAAACGTTTTGACTATAAACCAACTCTAATACGAATTAGAAACCTTACTACCAAATTCCATCGAATTCCGACTCCTAAAACCTTTTCAAATAGGTTAAGGTACACTAGAACCTCTTGAACGAGTTCCCGTACGTCATGGACGTTTCTTGACGCTTTGATTCTAAAACTTCCTAAATGACTTATATACATTATATTTGACCTTAAATCAGTGTTAAAACCCTTATACAGTCATGTTATACTCTAGATTAGGCTTTAGACTTTCGGAGTATTAACTCCATTCAACACATAGGCAAGAACAGTACACATAGCAACTCAATTTATAATGCACAACACATAATAGCTCAACATTTCCTAACACATAATGAGGAACTACCTTTTAAACATTAACACGGGTTCAAAATAGATCAAAGAGTTAACATGCTATTCTTCTTCTCAAGACAACGACAAAACAATATAATCTCAAGAATGGAACATACACTCATATTTCATATATATTCAAGTTAACGCAAAAAGCCTTTTTCATGAAAAACTCATTATTGGAACAAACCTTTACAAAAACATGCAACTACTTAGAAGACAAGTCAAATACACATTATTCATTATTTTTATTATTAAGAGGAACTACTAACCTAAATTTGGAAAAAATATGAGGATAGAGGGACTTCATATCGTCCTCGTCCTCCCACGTTGCACCCTCAACTAGGTGGTTTCTACATAGAACTTTTACGGAGGCCACCTCTTTGTTTCTTAACCTCTTAACTTGACGATGAAGGATTTCCACCGAAACCTCTTCATAAGAGAGGTCCTCATCCACATCTAGTCCTTCAATAGGAAGAATGGACCCGGGTCTCGAATACACTTCTTAAGCAAGGAGACATAACATACTGGGTGAACGTAGCTAGTTCACTAGGTAATTTAAACTCATATGCAACCTTGCCAACCCATTGCAATATTTCATAGGGACCCACATACCGGGGACTTAACTTCCCCTTCTTGCCGAATCGCATCACCCATTTCATAGGTGAAATCTTAACATACACCTTATCACCTACTTCGAATTCAAGGTCTATCCTCCTATTATTGGCATAAGATTTTTGCCGATTGTAGGCCATTTTCAATATTTCCCTTATCATATGAACTTTCTCCAAAGCTTCATAGATTAGTTCTGGACCAAGGAGTGAGGACGACCAACCTCAAACCTGTAACGACCCTAGAGTACCCTCTAGAAGTTATGGCATTCTTGGATTGTGACACGACGTACTTGACCTCTCCGAGGTCTTGTACAAGCAAGTGGACATCATTCCTTGCATATATGTATGAAAACTAGTGCGGCATTAAAACTTTTCACACGAAATAGTAATAGTTCAGAATATCTCTGTTATAGAAAAAATAATAAAAGGCTAAATCTCAAAGTCGCCATATTAGAAATACGAATATATTGGGACACGGCCCATACTTCAATATATAGGAAAATATCCAAGTTTATTACAATACTTTTAATAAGGAAATCTAAACATTATGATGTCCTTGAATCTAGTGAGGACATACCAACTCTTTCTTGAATGAAGACTAATCCAAGCTTTAGAGATAGACAAAATGTATGGAATTAGTACAATGCATGTACTAAGTATGACATAATGCATAAAATCATGAGAAACAGACATTTGTATCAAATATGCTCTTCTAAGTAAAACTTCATATCATAATATATAAGAGCCACATTTCATACCAACTTCACATATAAGTCATATATAATAAGATAGAATCAATAACACATATAAACATGAGACCCTTCTACCAAAGGTTATTCTAAGGCTCACTTGAGTGAATTATGAAGCGACCGACAACACAATCCCTTCACATACACCAAAGAGATCCTTTAGACTACCTAAGATAAGATTATTCCCATTTCATTAATCAAACTCCCTACCAAGGATTACTCTAAGACTCACCTAAGTAAGACATGAAGAGACCGCCCATAAACGCTTTTCAAGTCTACCTAGGCATTCCTCAAAGCTACTCTAGATAAGTAGGTTTTCATTAACATTCATTTACTTAAGTCATTATGCTCATTAGACCATTTAAGAGACATTCAACACTTAAGAACAATAACATAATGGTCTTGAAAAATACCTAGGGCACTCACACTGTCACGACCAAAATCTAGACCCCAGACGAGACCGGCGTCGTTGACCTCTCAAAGGTCGCAGACAAGCCTACTTACGTCATTCTTACTTTACATAGGTTAATTTTAGCGGAATATTTGAAATTTTTTGTTTCTTAACAAACTTATTAAACATTCTCATCATTTCATAATTGTTCACCATCAACCATCTAACATTAAGAGATAACAACTGAAAGATATAGTCATAAATATAGAGTTGCCAAAATGGTACCAATACATAGTCTAAATAAAAACAAGAAAGAAACGCTAGTGGAACATGCTCCACTAGCTCAACTCTAAAACTAAGCTAGAATATAAAACAATAGCATCCTCGAAAGCATTACGGCCTACCAACTCTGGATGAATGTTGGACGTCCGGATAACTGTAACAATGATCCTGTAGCTCTATCGTCCAACTGTGCCTGCACCTAAAATAGTAGAGTTGTATAGGGTTAGTACACACTTGTACTAAGTATTGGTATATGCAAGCACACACCAAGGACATGCATGAGAAAAGATAGCTCTTTCCTAATAACATGATTATGGGAAGTCAAGTCAGTGGACTTGCCAAATTGAGATTAGGAAAGTCAGTGAACCTTCCAAATATGGATTAGGAAAGTCAGTGAGCTTTCCAAATTTGGATTAGGAAAGTCATGCCATGAGAGTAACATGCATCATCATAGTTATCATCTTGCACACAGCACATAACATCATACATATAGCATATACCATAGCACATAACATATAGCACATAGCTTCTTTCATATCATTCATTCATATGCCATGAGACCTTGGAATCATGGACTTGACATTAAGACTTTCCAAAATAAGGGCTCAACATATCGGACCTCAACTAGGGAGTCTTCATTAGCAAACACAGAGTCTACTTCATTTATTGATACGTACTTCATTTCATTTCGCTCACAGTCCAGTGTAAACACCAGCTATACCTAGGGTGTAGTTTAAGACTTTCATCGGGTTTGCTATGCAATGATCAAGATTAACCTAGTGTCATTACCTGAGTCTAGCTCACCTCTTGATTATCCTATCCTAACACCTTTGGTATCATTCATTTCATTATGCGCTTCATTTGAGGCTGACCTCATTCATTCATTGGGAACTTTAACTTTAATCGACATAGATCATGTGAGCATCATGAAATCCAGTGTCTCTCCCACACCGAAAAGAAGTGGAATCACCGGCCAAAGTGACCCAAAAACATGCTAGCAAACATGGGAATTTAACCCCGCCAGATCCCTATATTGACAGTATAAGTTCGAAGACTAGGAGAAATAAGGAGACCCATACCCGGCAAGCCGGAAAGTCTCATCTCATGAGAATTACGTGAACCTCTGCCCTTCTCGAATGAAGGCATCACCGCTCATAGCTAGTATATCGGTGCTCAGTATAAAGGTCTATTTCATTCATCTTATACGTCATGGAAGCTGGCTTCTAGTATGAGGACATCATAGCTCATTAGATGATTTCTCATCTCATCATTAGTATTAAGTGTGTTAATCTCAATACTTTCATTAGAGTGTTCATAGAGACTGGTCTCTTCATTATCTAACACTCTCATAGGTGAGTACGTTTTTGGTAACAATTACAGAGGCTCATTTGAGATTGCTCTCATCATTTGCATCAGCCTCACATCATGTTGTCACCACATTCATTATCATTAGCACATTTACTCTTCATAATTACTCACCCCATTTTACGTGAATGTTCATTTCATCATATGCCAATATACTTGGCCATTGGTGTGTTTCATACCCTTACATAACCCTTCTAAGGTTTCATCATTTCATTGTTCATTTCATCATTCAGTACATACATCTTAGGTTCACTTACTTTTAAACGTATGCTAGACTTATGAGTCTATACACACAAGCCATGAGGCTTCATTCATAATTCGTTAAGTGATTCATACATTCCTAAGATTATGTAGTACAAGACTTATGTATCTTGTATATATGCCAAGATCTTGATTTCGATCTAATTAGGTGGCATTATTCTTGGATATTTAGTTCACGTATGACTTATGTATCAATACGGAAGATTGGGCAAAGAAACCCAAGTTTGAATCATTTGGATATCGTTTACATTTTTCGTTGACTTTATTTTTAATATTCATAACATTAGAACTCTAGATTAAATCCCAACATTAACATCGTATCATTAATTTTCTACTTAATTTTCCTCTTAAATTGGCCGAAGGGTTGTGGGTTCGAACCCCCACAACCCCTTTTTTTATTTTTAATTAACATCTCATTGCCCTTTTCGCCCAAACCAAGAGGTTGTGGGATCAAACCCCCACAGCCTCTTCTATTTTTGTTATTTATTCGCTGGAATAGGGAGGTTGTGGGTTCGAACCCCCACAACCTCCTTATTTAAACTTTAATTTCGCTGAGGCTGTGAGGTGGTGGGTTCGAACCCCCACAGCCTCCAAATTTTTTTTTTGTTTAAAAATCCTTAGGCTAAGCGTTTGGCAGTGAGGTTGTGGGATCGAACCCCCACAACCTCACTTGATTTATTAATTAATTCGCTCCTCTCCATTTCGATCCTTGAGTTCGTGGGTTTGATCCCCACGCCTCATTTTTTCTTTTTTTTTATTTTTCTCTTCCTTCACTCGCTACCTGGAGGTCGTGGGTTCGAATCCCACGCCTACCATTTATTTATTTGATTTATTTTTGTCCTCTTCCTCCTCCAATGTCGCGAGTTCGAATCCCCCAGCCCCCTTTTTCTTTTCCTTTTCTCGCGAAAACCAGTAGCTAAAGGGTGAGGTCACAGGTTCGAATCCTAGTGGCCTCACCTCTTTAAAATGTAATAATTTCCAGATTTCTTTATTAACTTTAGTCTAATTTAACCTTGCATAGTTGCTGGAAATTTTGGTTATTTTCAATTCATTTTTATCAAGGTTTTCACATGATTCATAGGGTGCATTCATGAATCGTTTTAACACATTTTTAGGCGCATCTTTCATAGATTTATTTGGCTAAAAGATTGTTATTCAATCAACCATATTTCATTACAATGAACATCACATTGTGTACATATTTTACACATAAAATATAAAGATTGAACATGTAAATTCATACTTCCTACAGTGAATACATTCACTGCCAACGTGCGCACACACACACTTCATTCTTTTTTCTTTCGATCATACATTGGTTGCCATTTTCGTGACTTCACGTATATAAACATATTCACATTCAACACAAAAACATCACACATATACCTAAATCTACCAGAAAATAAAACCCAACCTACGAATCATTGGGAGCTAGTGACATGGACATGCAACGGGGAAACAACCCTAGTTTCGGAGTGAATGTCTTGAATCGTAAGGGGTCTCTTGGGAAAGGGACCAAGAGATAAGAAACCCATACCTTAATTTGCTTGTTCAAACGTGAATTTTCTTCCCAAAGCCCTCTCCAAAATCAGTCCAAGCCTCCTCAACGTACACACCAATCAACCAACAACCTCTCTTTGCCTTGGCGTTTTTGGTTACTTTGTTTTTCTCAAATTTTCGTGTGTTTTTCAAGTGTGAAGAACCTTAGTTAAAGTTTCTGTGTTCATATTAATTGGCAGAGAGAACAAGAGAGTTTTTTCGCGTGAAGAGGTGATAAACGTGAGAGAGTGAAACGTGTGAAGTAGTTTAGGATTAGATGATGACTTAGTCAATTTAGGACTCTCCTTAATAAACAAAAATCTGATTTATTTAATTATACGTGAAAGGACCATTTTGCCCTTACAAAAATCAGATTTTAATTGATGATAAAATCGTAAATTCATTGCTTCTAGTGGGGCTCGAACCCGAGTGACACCCTATTTGCGAAAATGGGTCACTTCGGGTCGCCCCAACCTGAATTGATCTTTTAATTAAATTAATTAATTAATTAATTAATTCCTTAGGGTAATTACAATATTACCCTTGGCCTGGAAAATGCCATTTTACCCCTGGACCCTCAAAACTCAAGATTTCTTCTTTTAAGTCTGGTAAAGACTCTTTCGATTAAATCTTCGTTTCCGAGAGCCTCACATGGTTGGTTCCAACCTTTCCAAGCTCAATTAACTCCCCAAGTTAGTTGGATTAGTCGTAGTAAGGGTTCTGAGGTCTGGTTCTACGCGTATCAATCCATGTGAACCTTGGTCTAATCGCAAGCATTCTTACGACCTTAAGTATTTATCTTATTCATTTTTAGGGTTGTTACATTATCGGCCCCTTAGGAACATTCGTCCCCGAATGACACTACCACTACATATCGTAATGCCAGTCAGATCATAACAAAATCACTATGCACAGTCAAGCAATAGCAACAAAATACAAAGCGATAAGGAAACATAGACTTAAGAGTAGAAAGTCTAACCTCAAGAGCTGAATAGATGAGGGTAGCAGGATCTCATGTCGGCCTCAGCCTCCCACGTAGCACCCTCAACAAGATAATTTCTCCACAATACCTTCACTGTGGCAATCTCCTTGTTCCTCAGCCGCTTAACCTGTCTGTCTAAGATCTTAACAGGTACCTTCTCATACGACAAGTCTTCACCAACCCCCAAACCTTCAACAGGTAGAATCGATGCTGGATCACCTAGGCACTTCTTCAACATAGAAACATGAAAGACTGGATGAACAGAAGCTAGCTCCGCAGGCAATGCTAACTCATAGGCCACCTCACCCACACGCTGTAGGATCTCATATGGCCCAACATACCTCGAACTCAGCTTCCCTTTTCTACCAAATCTCATCACCCCTTTCATAGGTGATATCTTCAAGTAAACCTGGTCACCAATATCAAACTCTAAGGGTCGTTTCCTGTTATCTGCATATGACTTCTGCCGACTATAAGCAGTAGCCAACCTGTCCCTAATCACTCTGACCTTCTGATCTCTGGACCCAAAATGGATGACTCTCCAACCTCGAACCACCCAACTGGAGATCTACACCTCCTACCATACAGTGCCTCAAACGGTGCCATCCTAATGCTGGAGTGATAGCTATTATTATACGAGAACTCTATCAAGGGTAGATGGTCATCCAAGCTACCTCTGAACTCAATCACACACGCTCTCAACATGTCCTCAAATGTCTGAATGGTGCGCTCTGCCTGCCCATCTGTCTGAGGATGAAAGGCAGTGCTAAGCTTTACCTGCGTTCCCAAGCTCTTCTGGAAAGATCTCCATAAATGTGAAGTAAATTGAGCTCCTCTATATGAAATGATAGACAAAGGAATCCCATGCCATCTCACAATCTCATCAATGTAGAGTCTCGCATAATCGTCGGCTCTGTAAGTAGACCTCACAGGGATAAAGTGGGCAGACTTAGTTAATCTGTCCACAATAACCCATATGGAGTCATGCTGCCTCCTAGTCCTTGGAAGACCAACCACGAAGTTCATATTAATGGACTCCCACTTCCAAGTCGGAACCTCAATAATCTGAGTCAGACCGCTAGGCTTAAGATGCTCTGCCTTAACCTGCTGACAATTAGGACACTTGGCCACATATTCTGCAATGTCCTTCTTCATGCAATCCCACCAATAAATCTGCTTAAGATCATGATACATCTTGGTGGAACCTGGATGTATGGAATATGTGGAACCATGGGCCTCTGCAACAATCCTGGTCCGCAAATCATCCACATCTGGTACACACAGCCTGTCCTGATACCTAAGTATGCAATCACCTACCAAAGCAAAAGACTCATTCATCTTCATCAGCACTGAGTCATTCAGCTCCATCAACACAGGATCTAGATGCTGACCCTGCTTGACTTCAACTACCAAGGATGATTCAGAACTAGGATGAACTACAACATCCCCACTAGTAGAGTCAACCAATCGCACACCCAGTCTGGCCAGTCTGTGTACATCTTTCACCAACTCCTTCTTATTATCCTCAACGTGGGCTGTACTTCCCATGCTCATCCTGCTCAAAGCATCAGCTACAACATTAGCCTTACCTGGATGGTAGTGCACATTCATGTCATAATCCTTCAACAGCTCCAACCATCTCCGCTGACGTAGATTCAACTCCCTCTGTGTAAACACGTACTGGAGACTCTTGTGGTCTGTGAATATATCCAGATGCACTCCATACAGTAGTGCCTCCACAGCTTCAGTGCAAACACCACAGCTGCCAACTCCAGATCATGAGTGGGATAATTCTTCTCATGAACCTTGAGCTGTCTGGACGCATAGGCTATCACCTTACCAACCTGCATAAGAACACAACCCAAACTAATCCTAGATGCATCACAGTAAACAGTGTAATTCTCACCACACTTAGGCAAAGTAAGCACCGTGGCTGAGTGAGTCTGTCCTTGAGCTCCTGGAAACTCCTCTCACAAGTCTCTGTCCACTCGAACTTGGCTTTCTTCTTCGTTAAAGCTGTCAATGGGGCAGCAATGGAAGAAAAGCCCTCCACAAACCTGCGGTAGTAACCAGCCAATCCCAAAAAGCTACGGATATCAGTGGGAGTAAGAGGCTTTGGCCAGTTCTTCACAGCCTCAGTCTTCCTGGGATCCACCTTCATGCCCTGATCGGACACAACATGACCCAAGAAGGTCACTGATCTCAGCCAGAATTCACACTTGCTGAATTTGGCATATAACTGATGTTGTCTAAGTACCTGCAAGGTTAGTCTCAAATGCTGGTCATGCTCTTCCTTGGTCTTATAGTAGATGAGAATGTCATCAATGAATACTATGACGAAAGAGTCAAGGTATTCACGGAAGACTCTGTTTATGAGAACTATAAATGCAGCAGGTGCATTCGTGAGACCAAATGACATGACTAGAAACTCATAGTGACCATAACGGGTATGAAAGGCTATCTTTGGGATATCTCCATCCCTAACCCTAAGCTGATGATACCCTGAACGAAGGTCAATCTTAGAGAAGAAACTAGACCCTTGGAGCTGATCTAACAAATCATCTATTCTGGGGAGTGGATACTTATTCTTTATAGTGACTTTGTTGAGCTGCCGATAATCGATACACATTCTAAGCGTTCCATTCTTGTTTTTCACAAACAACAGTGGAGCGCCCCAAGGGGATATGCTCGGCTGAATGAAACCCTTATCAGTGAGATCTTTTAACTACAGCTTCAACTCTTTGAGTTTAGCTGGAGCCATTCTGTAAGGAGGAATGGAAATTAGTTTAGTAGCGGGTTCTAAGTCGATACCAAGATCAATCTCTCGAGGGGGAGGGACTCCAGGTAAATCATCAGGAAATACATCTAGGAACTCATTCACTACAGACACTGAGTCTATGGAAGGAATGTCATGATCTAAATCGTTAACACTCACAAGATGACACAATAACCCCTTGGACATCATGTTATTGGCCTTAAGGTTCGATATCAAGAGGTTAGGATGACTCTAGTTGTACCCCTCCCAGACTAGCTCCTCTTCAACCAAGTCTGTACACATAGTCTTACCACTTATCACTATTGGGAAACCATTGTATACTCTATCAGTTCTTACATTTTCTCCTAAAAGTGTACTAACCACTATAGTATCATGCAGAACTTCAGGCAATATCTAAAAATTGAGAGCAACCAAAGGAGTTACAAAGGAAAGCGTAGACCCTGGATCAAGTAAAGCATAAACAGAAGTTGAGAATACTTGCAGCATACCTGTGACCACATCAGCGGACTTCTCCTGCTCCTCCCTGCCCTTCATGGCATAGAACCTATTCCTCTTAAGAGGCTCGTCTGCTTCTGCATCATGTGGATTAGGCCTAGGCTGAGCTTTACCTCCAGCCTGACCTCTGTTCTGTGGGAAGTCTCTAACCATATGCCCACTCTTACCGTAACCGAAGCAGGCATTAGTGCCCAGTCTTCACTCTCCACTGTGAGCTCGGCCACACTTAGCACAGTTCTTCTTAGGACGCTGCATCTGACCTCCATTGCCCCTCTTGGGATCAGGTCTGCCTCTTCTAGGTGTTGTACTCCTCTGAGAGTTAGAGTTCCCAGAACTCTGTTGCCCCTTCTTGAACCTGTGCTGCTCACGGACGCCAAAATTGTTTCTGTGTTCTCCATGGCTGGGACCTGCCTGATCTTGAGGCTTAGGCCTCCTAGCATCCCGAATACCCCTCTTTTTGAGGCTGTCCTCTACCTACTGGACATGCACCATCAACCTGGAGAGGTCCATATTATCGTGGAGCATCGCAGACCGACACTCCTCCTCCAGATCTCCATTGATTCCTGTGAGGAACCTGCTCATCTCATCCCTGCTGTTAGACACAAGGGAAGTAGCATACCTGGATAATTTAACAAACTTCAGTATTCACCTTACCCTTGCTGTTAGATACTAAGGAAAGTAGCATACCTGGATAGCTTAACAAATTTCAGGGAATACTCCCTGACTGTCACAGATCCCTGCTTAAGGTTGATGAACTCCTCAACCTTGGCCTCCCTCATTTATCTGGGAAAGAATCTCTCCAGAAAGGCTGTCTTAAACAGCTCCCAAGTGACTGGAACTCTGACCAAAGCTCGGCTATCCTGCCACATCTTGCACCAAGTCTGTGTAACATCCTTGAGCTGATAGGAAGCCAGCTCAGCCTTCTCCGTATCTGTGGCCCCCATAGCCACCAAAATCTTATGCACCTCATCCACAAACTCCTGGGGGTCCTCTGAAGTCTTAGACCCTGTGAAAATAGGAGGATTCATCCTCATGAAGTCTCTCAGCCTGTCAGTCATGCTACGAATCGGTGGGTTCTCCCTCTGAACATCCTGCCGGTTGGCCTGGGAAGTCATAGACTGGGCCTGCATAGTAATGGCCTGTGCCATCTGGGCCAGAGATGCCCTCTCCTCAGCATCAGTCAACCCAGCTGGGTTAGCTGGCATAGCCACTCCATCAGTTGGAGCCTGGGGTGGAACCTGATTGTCCCCAGCAGCTGCTCCTCCTCTCCTCTGACCAACATTCCTCCTAGTATTCATTCTCTTAAAACAATAAGAATTGATCTTAGACACGCTCATAACACCAAGAAATTAGACATTAGGAAAAGCACGATAAGATCAGAAAAAGGGAAGTTTTCCTACGCATCATGCAGTCTTTAATCCAGGATAGTGGTACACTTCACTACCATGACTTAGAAACTACTCATTGTGGTTGATGTGAACTCATTATTATCGTAATTTTACCTAGTGCTCTGATACCAACTCTGTCACGATCGGAATCTAGACCCCAGACGAGACCGGCGTCATTGACCTCTTAGACGTTGCAGACAAGCCTACTCACATCATTCTTACTTTACATAGGTTAATTTTAGCAGAAAATTTGAAATTTTTTGTTTCTTAACAAACTCATTAAACATTCTCATCATTTCATAATTGTTCTCCATCAACCATCTAACATTACGAGATAAGCAACTTAAAGATATAGTCATAAATATAGAGTTGCCAAAATGGCACCAATACATAGTCCGAATAAAAACAGGAAAGAAACGCTAGTGGAACATGCTCCACTAGCTCAACTCTAAAACTAAGCTAGAATATAAAACAGTAGCATCCTCGAAAGCATGTGGACCTACCAACTCCGGATGAATGTTCGACATTCGGATAACTGCAACAATGATCCTGTAGCTCTATCGTCCACCTGTGCCTGCACCTAAAATAGTAGAGTTGTATAGGGTTAGTACACACTTGTACTAAGTATTGGTAGATACAAGCACACACCAAGGACATGCATGAGAAAAGATAGCTCTTTCCTAACAACATGATTATGGGAAGTCAAGTCAGTGGACTTGCCAAATTGAGATTAGGAAAGTCAGTGAACCTTACAAATATGGATTAGGAAAGCCAGTGAGCTTTCCAAATTTTTGATTAGGAAAGTCATGCCCTGAGAGTAACATGCATCATCATAGTTATCATCTTGCACACAACACATAACATCATACGTATAGCATATACCATAGCACATAACATATAGCACATAGCTTCTTTCATATCATTCATTCATATGCCATGAGACCTTGGAATCATGGACTTGACATTAAGACTTCTCATTTTATGGGACCTCAACTAGGGAGTCTTCATTAGCAAACACAGAGTCTGCTTCATTCATTCATACGTACTTCATTTTATTTCGCTCATAGTCCAGTGTAAACACCTGCTATACCTAGGGTGTAGTTTAAGACTTTCATCGGGTTTGCTGTGCAATGGTCAAGAATAACCTAGTGTCATTACCTGAGTCTAGCTCACCTCTTGATTATCCTATCCTAACACCTTTGGTATTATTTATTTCATTTTGTGCTTCATTTGAGGCTGGCCTTATTCATTCATTGGGAACATTAACTTTAACCGACATAGATAATGTGATCATCATGAAATCCAGTGTCTCCCCCACACCGAAAAGATGTGGAATCACCGGCCAAAGTGACCCAAAAACATGCTAGCGTACATAGGAATTTAACCCCGCTAGATCCTTATATTGGCAGTATAAGTTCGAAGACTAGGAGATATAAGGAGACCCATACCCGGCAAGCCGGACAGTCTTATCTCATGAGAGTTACGTGAACCTCCACCCTTCCCGAAAGAAGGCATCACCGCTCATAGCTAGTCTATCGGTGCTCAATATAAAGTTTCATTTCATTCATCTCATACGTCATGGAAGTTGGCTTCTAGTATGAGGACATCATAGCTCATTAGATCATTTCTCATCTCATCATTAGTATTAAGTGTGTTAATCTCAATATTTTCATTAGAGTGTTCATAGAGACTGGTCTCTTCATTATCTTACACTCTCATAGGTGAGTACGTTTTTGGTAACATTTACATAGGCTCATTTGAGATTGCTCTCATCATTTGCATCAGCCTCACATCATGTTGTCACCACATTCATTATCATTAGCACATTTACTCTTCATAATTACTCACCCCATTTTACGTGAATGTTCATTTCATTATATGTCAATATACTTGGCCATTGGTGTGTTTCATACCCTTACTTAACCCTTCTAGGGTTTCATCATTTCATTGTTCATTTCATCATTCAGTACATACATCTTAGGTTCACTTACTTTTAAACGTATGCTAGAGTTATGAGTCTATACACACAAGCCATGAGGCTTTATTCATAATTCATTAAGTGATTCATACATTCCTAAGATTATGTAGTACAAGACTTATGTATCTTGTATATATGCCAAGATCTTGATTTCGATCTAATTAGGTGGCATTATTCTTGGATATTTTGTTCACGTATGACTTATGTATCAATACGGAAGTTTGGGCAAAGAAACCCAAGTTTGAATCACTTGGATATCGTTTACATTTTTCGTTGACTTTATTTTTAATATTCATAACATTAGAACTCTAGATTATATCCCAACATTAACATCGTATCATTAATTTTCTACTTAATTTTCCTCTTAAATTGGTCGAAGGGTTGTGGGTTCGAACCCCCACAACCCTTTTTTTTATTTTTAATTAACATCTCATTGCCCTTTTCGCCCAAACCAAGAGGTTGTAGGATGAAACCCCCACAGCCTCTTCTATTTTTGTTATTTATTCGCTGGAATATGGAGGTTGTGGGTTCGAACCCCCACAGCCTCCTTATTTAAACTTTAATTTCGCTGAGGTTGTGAGGTGGTGGGTTCGAACCCCCACAGCCTCCAATTTTTTTTTTTAATTTAAAACTCCTTAGGCTAAGCGTTTGACAGTGAGGTTGTGGGATCGAACCCCCACAACCTCACTTGATTTATTAATTAATTCGCTCCTCTCCATTTCCAGCCTTGAGGTCGTGGGTTCGATCCCCACGCCTCACTTTTTTTTTTCTCTTCCTTCACTCGCTACCTGGAGGTGGTGGGTTCGAATCCCACGCCTCCAATTTATTTATTTAATTTATTTTTCTCCTCTTCCTCCTCCAGTGTCGCGAGTTCGAATCCCCCAGCCCCCTTTTTCTTATCCTTTTCTCGCGAAAACCAGTAGCTAAAGGGTGAGGTCACATGTTCGAATCCTAGTGGCATCACCTCTTTAAAATGTATTAATTTTCAGATTTTCTTTATTAACTTTAGTCTAATTTAACCCTGCATAGTTGCTGGAAAATTTGGTTATTTTCAATTCATTTTTATCAAGGTTTTCACATGATTCATAGGGTGCATTCATGAATCGTTTTAACACATTTTTAGGCGAATCTTTCATAGATTTATTTGGCTAAATGATTGTTATTCAATCAACCATATTTCATTACAATGAACATCACATTGTGTACACATTTTGCACATAAAATACAAAGATTAAACATGTAAATTCATACTTCCTACAGTGAATACATTCACTGCCAACGTGCACACACACACACATCATTCATTTTTCTTTCTATCATACATTGGTTGCCATTTTTGTGACTTCACGTATATAAACATATTCACATTCAACACAAGAACATCACACATATACCTAAATCTACTAGAAAACAAAACCCAACCTACGAATCATTGGGAGCTAGTGACAAGGACATGCAACGGGGAAACAACCCTAGTTTCAGAGTGAATATCTTGAATCATAAGGGGTCTCTTGGGAAAGGGACCAAGAGAGAAGAAACACATACCTTAATTTGCTTGTTCAAACGTGAATTTGCTTCCCAAATCCCTCTCCAAAATCAGTCCAAGCCTCCTCAACGTACACACCACTCGAAGAACAACCTCTCTTTGCCTTGACGTTTTTGGTTACTTTGTTTTTCTCAAATTTTTGTGTGTTTTTCAAGTGTGAAGAACCTTAGTTAAAGTTTCTGTTCTTCACGTTAATTGGCAGAGAGAACAAGAGAGTTTTTGAGCGTGAAGAGGTGATAAACGTGAGAGAGTGAAACGTGTGAAGTTTAGGATTAGATGATGACTTAGTCAATTTAGGACTCTCCTTAATAAACAAAAATCTGATTTATTTAATTATACGTGAAAGGACCATTTTGCCCTTAAAAAATTAGATTTTAATTGATGATGAAATCATAATTCATTACTTCTAGTGGGGCTCGAACCCGAGTGACACCCTATTTGCGAAAATGGGTCACTTCGGGTCGCCCCAACCCGACTTGATCTATTAATTAAATTAATTAATTCCTTAGGGTAATTACAATATTACCCTTGGCCTGGAAAAGACCATTTTACCCCTGGACCCTCAAAACTCAAGATTTCTTCTTTTAAGTCCGGTAAAGACTCTTTCGATTAAATCTTCGTTTTCGAGAGCCTCACATGGTTGGTTCCAACCTTTACAAGCTCAATTAACTCCCCAAGTTAGTTGGCTTGGTCGTAGTAAGGATTCTGAAGTCTGGTTCTACGCGTATCAATCCGTGTGAACCTTGGTCTAATCGCAAGCATTCTTGACACCTTAAGTATTTATCTTATTCATTTTTAGGGTTGTTACACACACACTAATATCTTCAAATCCTAGTCGTGCAATGTCTAGATAGGGTCACATTCCACTACCTAAACTTCATAGTACTTATCCAACACTAGCATGTATCCCACATGATGAGAATAGGCAAAAAAGGACATAGACCATACTAGTTATGCATGGAATCCGGAGTTATGAACCTACTCTGATGGAGGGTGTTCTACTTGCCAATGGTAAAACTAGGACACATCCCATGTAGGCACATTGTTAAGGAATATGAAGGGCTTCTTTGTACTCTAGCCTCCTTATTAAATAGAGCTACTACCCAAGCATACTCACTCGGTGCTAGCCTTTGTTCTCATACAATCATTCATTAAAGGAGTATATGAAGAGGTTCCATATCTTATTCATAACCCAATCATAAACCACCCTAGCAAAGAGGTCCACTAGGGCTGCCTAAAATGACGAAGAGGATGGCTCAATGACTTTTCTAAGGATGGTTTCATGTCGTTCCAGCAAATCAACCCTAAATCCACCATTCGCACAAGAAGGATACCATTACAGCTTTCAACTTCAAGGATATCATAACCTTCTTTCTAAAAGGTTCCACATTATGACCTTCTTAAACTATATTCAAGATCATGTTTCATTCATACATATTAATTCATGACAAAGGGTATTCTAACCTACTAAGTCAAAGGTTCATATTCATATTCGTCATGTATCAGGTAAGGGACACAAGTCTACCAAAACAAGACACATATACTTTCCATTCTCACATATAACATGTCATTCAAAAAGCACATAGGGACAACTAGTATGCTTGCAAGTCACTCTACATACTTCTGTAGATTCATCAACATATCTCATCCTAATGATTATAAATTCAACTTGCAAGATTCACACTTCAACATTAAGTATATACACACAAGACATCACCATAGCCTATCATGAACACAAATCTTCAATTAAGATAACTCATGCTTTGACTTCACATATACACATAAGTCATTAAGAATAAAACATGATAATATCATTATACGTGAAGTAAAGCCGATGAGGTAACATTGTCTCACAATTCACAAAGTAATGCCGACCAGGCCACATAATTCACAAGAATAGCATATAAGCACCACCACCATAAGTGGACCATACCAATCATCACAATTTAAACTCCTATATTACATAATATATTAAGGTTTGGGTAAACATACCACAAATTCAATCTCACAACTTCAATCAATAGCCAATTCAACCAACTCATTACTCAAAGGCTCTTACCCATAGCCTTGATCACCAATTCAATCCAATAATCTGAATATACAATGAATCCAAAGTAAAACAATATGAATTTATCAATCTAAGACAGCCTGCACATAATTCTAACATAATTCTTCCATAATTCAATAGCCCACAGTAAACTACACATGAATTCAATAGTATAGAGACATGATCAAATCACCCATAATATAGTCGAAATAAGGATCTCATGATTTGCATGGGTTCATAAGGAATTTGATCTTAAACCATTCAATTAACGTCAATTATAACATAAAACATAGTTTCAAATCGTTTCATGCAAGATTACTTGTTAAAAAAGAAGCTTAGTGTTATGTAATGAAAATATTTTTAGTTTGGGTATTTTTGAGGATCACCTAGGTGTGTGTGAAGTGGTTTTATGGGCGTTCACTTCATATCTTACTTAGGTGTGTCTTAGGATAACCTTTGGTAGGGGTTCTAAATGCTTATATGGATTCTAAGTGATGGTTTGAATATGTCTTATATGTGAATATTGACTTGAAGATGTTTCTTATACTTGTTTTGTGAGGTTTCTACCAAAATAGCATGAAAATCATATCTTAAGTAAATGTCCGTTTTTGCATGGTTTTCTTGCATTTTCACCATACTTAGTGCATTCAATGTTCTAATTTCATATATTTCTCTATTTCTACAAGTATAGGTGGCAAGTGAGGATTGTCCTAGAAGTTGAATATTGGGAAGCAGCATTCTCTCAAGATTGGTGTGTCCTCATATGTTCGAGGACATGTCTTATGTTTTAGTTCCACTTTCTAAAAGACTTTGTTATAGACTATAGTTTCTTTTCAAATTGATGTAAGGGTTATGACCCTATAATATTATATGTGTCACGACCAGGGAGCACCCTCCTAGACGTAACCAGCGTCGTCGTCCTTGGAGAGGACTAAGACTAGCCTCTTAGCATTCGTCATAACATATCATAGGTTAAAAATGTGGAACAATTAAAACTTTTCATATATATCTATATAGTGAGGTTTACATAGACCTCTCGCATACTACATATGGAGTTTACATAGACTCCTCACATAGGAATCTTACATAGGATTCTCATTTAGACAACATAATCGATACATACGAATTATTCTAATACTTTGTCTCACATAGAACCATCTAAAACGAGTACAAATGTTGGACATACCCAATAGAAAGTCAATATGCCATTATAGGCTTACATCAATATTCAAATGATAAAGGAATGAATAATGTCTTTATGACAATACAACTTCGAAGCTTGAGTGTAGAAAAAGGAAACATCCCCGAACAGGAGGACCTACCAACACTTAGAGAAAAGAGACCAAGTCTTCTTCAATTGGCCTTCTAAGAACTCAATGACCGCAACCTACATAATTGTAGAAAACATAGAAATATGGGTTATGTCACGACTGCGAAGCACCCCCTAGAAGTAATATGGCATACTTGAAATCTCGTAGGTTTTATACAAGCCCATAATAATCATTCATCGCATTGTCATAGTAAATTGAGCCAAAAATTTAAAAACTTTCATAGCACATCGCATGCTAGAATCATCACTTCATCTATATATAAAATAAGTCATAATACATAATTGGACTCTAAGTCTCTTATTCCATATTAGACTCCACATCAATAAAATAGAATAGGGACACGACCATTTTGCATCATAACATAATATTTAACCTATTACAATACATTGAATATAAACTTGACATAGGAAATCTATGGAACATAAGGATCCATTTTCTTAAGCTTGGGAAACACATATCAAGCCCTTTAGTTTAGAGACATCCTTTAAGCATCCATGAACTACACTTTGTGTAAAAAGGTGAAGAAGAATGGTGTTAGTACAAGAATGCACTAAGATTGGAAACCATGCAAAAACATACATTTAACGAGGATATTTGGTTGGAAAACCATTCATCATGCGTTTTAGTAAAACTTCATAAATCTTTGATAGAATAAGCACAACATAACTCATATACTTCACATAGTCATGAACACTATTCATGACATAACATAAACCACATTATTCATTTAAAGGTCATTTAACATTTCATAAAATTACCCTTCACTTACCTTAAGCTTTTAACCCCCATGTAACATGAATAGTGTCTCATTACACCATCCGCACTCAAGCATCACCATAAGGTCATGAAGGTGAACATTCACATAACCTTCATTTACTTAAACACAGGCATTCATAGGAATATAGCATATCCTAAGACACCTACTTCACATATAAACATACATGTTCCATGAACAACCTATAAGACTCACTTCAAGACCACATGCAAATCAACACTACCAATAACATCATAATAGGAAATAGCAAACAATAGCATACTAGGGATTCATTTCATATAGACATCACAAGACCTTACTTATAATCCAAATCTAAGCCTACTAGTGCAATGTATATGTGAAGAACCATAACCTCACACATACTTAGTAAACTCACAAGGAGACCACAAGAATATCACTTACTTCATACATCAACAGTTAAATGTATAGTCAACTACATGCATATCAAGTAAGACCTCATCATATAGTCAACAAGACTAACATTATGCATATAAAGTGAGACCTCATCATATAGACACCATGTGAGTCATACCATGCATATTATCATACAATTAGGTCAATACCATAATATCATGCATATAAGACATATACATATACATATAGAACACCTTCCTAGAACCCTCTTAAATAGGTACTTGTGCAGTGCATAGGTAAGGTCTCATATCCTCACCTAGACTTACCAACCTCCCTCATGTTATCCTAGTTAGAGTCCATTAATTTACTTCCATTGTCAATTTTACTTTAGGAAAATCCTAGCCTTAACTGACAATAAGACCATGTAAGAAAAACATGAAATTTGGTGTCATCCCCTCACACAAAGAGAGGGTATCTTACTTTCCAAAGTAAGACATGAGTATCATGCTAGCATATTAGGTGATATCACTTGCTAGATCCTATGGGGCAACATAGTTATGGAAACTTGGAGGTATATATGGAAACCCTCTTTATGCATTTTGGGCATGGTAGTTATCCTCCTCGTGAGGACGATGGATAACAAGCTTTCCCACATTGGGAAAGTGCACTCCTCATCATCAAGTTCACCCGGTACGAAGCTAACTTCCCTTTATTAAAAGTCTTTATTAACTTTACTTCACAAAAATGGCTTTTGTAGGTTTAAATCCTTATATTATTAGCTCATAGGTTATAGATGAGAATGTACTTTCATCAACCTAAATCATATGAAAAAAACTTTAACATGTACATAGCATATTCAAGCAATATCTAGTTTAGAGTACAATTGAGAATACCTTTCAAGAGACTCCCTCTTTACTACATTATCATACATGCTTCATTATATGCATTCATGTGTGTGTATGTGTACATACATGAGAATACCCTTCATATAAACACATTTGCATACTACACATATGCATACTTCATCATATCATATACTTTCATATTCATAGCTTAATTATGCATTTATATCATGTACATAGAGATACCACCCTAGGAATTATTTTATCAAGGTAAACATGTCCAATGTATAGGCAAAGTCCCATACCATTGACTACACTAGTACACCTATAAAGTCATCCTAGTTAAGATACATTTCATGCTTCATGGACATATACTTTCCATGCATAGTAGTAGACATTTGTTTCGACCCGAGAGTACATCCTAGAAGTTAGGGCATTCTCGAATCGTCACACGATGTACTTGACCTCCCGGAGGTTTTGTACAAGCCCTTAGACATCGTTCATTGCATAACATATATGTAAAGTAGTGCGGAATTAAAAATTTTTACAACATACATAAAAAGCTCATTTATAGAAAATGATAGAAACGCTAAGTCTCAAAGTTGCCAACTTAGACTCATGAACATCCTTGGCTCACAACCATAGAACAATCGAATACGAATTAAAAAAGTCTATTACAATGTCTTTAATAGAAAAGCTTAACTTATTGATGTCCTTGGATCAATTGAGAACATACCATGACTTTGCTTGAATGAGTGCTAGTATCTGATCTTCACCTCAACCAACTCTTCTCAAACGCAACCTACACCTTAAGAAGTAAACAACATATGGAATTAGAACATTGTATGTACTAAGTAGGTGATATGCAATAAAATCATGCTAAAAGGACATTTGTATGAAACATGCTCTTTTGAGAAATCTTTATAACATAAGCATAAGAACCACATTTAACCAACATTACATAAAATTCATATCCAAGTAGTTAAGCATATAGCATTAACAAAAATTTCAACCATATAGCACATAACTCTCTTAACAAAGGTTATTCCAAGATTTACTTAAGTAAGACAAAAAGAGACCGCCCATACACCCTCTTCAAGCACACCTAAATAACCATTAAGACTACCTAAGATAAGATTATTCTCTTTTCAACATATACTTACAAGCTAAGGTTATTCTAAGATTTACTTGAGTAAAACATGAAGAGACCGCTCATACAACCTCTTCAAGTCTACCTAAGCAACCCTTAAAGCTACCCTAGATAGTGATCCTTTTCTTCAAATTATATTAACTTAAGCCATCATCATTCACTAAGTAATTTAAGAATAATTTAAGCATTATAGAAAGTTTCACATAATGGTCTTGGAAATACCAAAGGAACCTACATGCTAGCATCATCAAAACCTACTCGTGTCATGTCTAGATAGCGTCCCATTCAACTACATAAACATTGTAGAACTTATCAAACACTAAGATGTATCCCACATGAAGAGAATAGGCATTAACCGACATAGACCATACTAGCTATGCATGGAATCCAGAGTCTACCCTACTTCGATGGAGGGTGTTCTAGTATACAAGGGTAGAATTACGACACATCCCATGTAGGCACATGGCTAAGGAATATCAAGGGCTTCTTTGTACTCTAGTCTCCTTCTCAAGAAGAGCTACTACCCATAGCATATTCACTCGGTACTAGACTTTGTTCTTATAGAGTAGTTCAGTCACATAAAGGTACCATCTCTTAGTAATTACCTAGTCATAATGCACCTACCAAAGATGGATCAACTAGGGCTTTAACTCAATGGTAAATAAGGATATCTCATTCTTATCCTTCTTTCTGTATATAAGGTTCCACGTATAAGTCATGATTAGAAGGGCACCATCTTAGGTCTACTGATCCTATACTTTCATTCAACATTCATTCATACACATACAAGACAAAGGTGCATAGGCCAACTAAGTCAAGATGTTCATATTCATTTACGTAACATGCATCAAGTAGAAGAACATAGTCTACTTAACAAGACACACATCATCTTCATATCTCATATACAATAGTGTTTGAGTATCATATAAGAATAAAAAAGTAAACCTATCAAGATATACTAGTAACACAACTAGAGACATCACCCTAGACTATCATGATCACATATAGTCAACTAGGAATGTTCATAGTCCAATATCACATATACACATATATTAATCCATCACATTGATCATATTCAAGTCATAACATGATAATATCACTATTTATGAAGTAATGCCAACAAAGCCACATTCATCACACACTACACCATTTTAGGCCAACGGCAACACCCGTAAAGTGTAGCCTAAAGTAGCAAAAACTGTGGCCATTGATAAAAGGATACACTTTTGGACTTTAAGCAATGCTTTTTTGGGGGTGGCCTAAAGAATCGTAACATTTGACATCAGGCAACACTTTTTAAATGTCGCCATCACAGCTACACTTATAAAGGGTGGCCAAAGCGGTATAAGGACACACTTTGGAGTGATTCATTAGCAACACCTTTTTTTAATTATACTACACTTAAAAGTGTTGCCTTTGCTTTTTTACTGGTCACACTTAAAAAGTGTTGCCTTTTATATTGCATCTAAATCAACACTTATAAAGTGTAACTTTTCTTGGGAGTCCTACAACAACACTTTTTAAGTGTAACAATGTTGTGTAGAATTTTGTAGCCCCAATTTTCATTTTTAAAAATAATAATTTTTATTTCATTATATTCAATAATAACATATTTAAATATACAAGTTACCTAAAGAAAAAAAATAACTAATAATTAAATCGATGTTATATAATTCGAATAAACTTTGAGAAACATGTCTTGTACAAAAACTCTTCATCGTTCACAACAATAGTACAAAATCAAATAAATTTCACAAAAACCACTCTTCATCTTACTATACTATCAATTAATTCCATAAAGCTAAATGCATTCAAACATATACGATATGTTTGTACAAAAACTCTTCATCGTTCACTACTATAGATCGAGTTTACTTCTGCCCACAATTTAAATTTAATTACAGTCATTTTCCTGCACATTCAAAATACAATTATAAGTTAGTGACATAAAACATGTATTTAATATGCATAAATTCCTAGTAACCCAAACCAATTCATAACAATAAAGCCTCTGGAAGTGCATAATTAGAGAGTATTCACTGTAAAATAACCAATCGACATATATATATATATATATATATATATATATATATATATATATATAAAGAGAGAGAGAGATAACATGCATCTGGCTTCATGACTACGGTACATAAGCAGAGCGAAACTATCCTGGGAAAGAAGCTTCCCCATTGGAGAAACAAAACAAAGCACAAGTATAAAAAATCTAAATAACTTTATTGGAACACCAGAAAAAGCTACTTAACTAGTACAAGTTACAAAAAACTCACTCAAAAACTACAACATAGTCTTTAACCTTCCAAGAAATCTAAAAGGGACAACTTTAACTAAGAGAACCAACAAGTAAAGATAATTAATTGAATTTGATTAAGCTATTATACATACTTGAATGGCCTTGCGATAAGTGGAATGCAGAAGAAACCTTCAATAACAAGTATATACTCTTTCATCAGATTCTGTCCACTCACATGGATCAAAACTCATCAGCTGCTTCACTGTTAGATTAAACATTATCTGCACATCCACCAAGGAGCATGGAATTTCTCCTTTTCTTCTACTGTAAATATCATATCCTTATAAATGTGAATTTTTGGGAGCATCTGCACAGATGCTTTTTTAGCACACTATTTAAATTGATCAAAAGAAAGATTCATCCAGCTAGTTTTAAAGGCAAAATTTAGCCGACAGTGCTTACGGAATACAATTTCAAGAGTAGCCTCAAAATAAAACTTCTAATGGCCTGACTAGGAGTTCAAGATTTAAAGTCTAATGCAGCAGTCACCATCTTATGCATTGGAGTTAAAAAGAACATAAAACATTTCATGTCTATGTTTTTAGGATCCTGAGAATTAATGTTACGTTTCACAAAAAAACTACTATTAAACGTAACTAGCAGTGAACTTCCATCTAGTTACTATCTTTGAGTATCATAACCTCTGAACATCACAGTTGCAAAAGACCTACAATTTTGTTATCCAAAAGATCAGTACGAGTAACTTCATCCTGAAAATTGCACAATTCTAACATTTCTAGATGTGTTAATGTTATGCTGCGTATTATTGAGGAAAACTAATAAACACCAGATGATTTTTTGGGTTGGAATTCCTTTGCTTTTTGAATGGTTTGGACATTTTATCATGCTGGGATACTATACATTTCTCTTTACCTTCCTCGACCCAACTATTAGGTAATAAGCTTTTGTAGTACATAGTTCCATTTCTTGTGTGATATTTGACAGTACACACTTTTATTTCCAATTGCACTGTAACTTAGCCTCCACATGACAATTATCATTCTATCTTAGGCCATTGATTAAATCATTTCAGCCAAGATGAGATTTGAATGGAAATACATATTTGAAGCTTTAGAATATGGAGCTAGTTTGGACTACAAACAGAGTCCCACTCAAGATCATAAGACGACTAAAGATCCGATCCTAGTATAAAGAAACTTTTCGTACTAACAACATTCCATGAAATTTCCTAGTATATTATTAGTAGCAGTAAAGAGTATTAATGTATATTCTATAATAACAGATGCAGTAGCCAGTAATTCAACTCTCACATTACCTTTATTACAGTAAATACCATCATATTCAATATACAGTTGTATGTTATTTCTATTACACAAACTTCTACATATCAGGTTTCACAATCAAACAAATGTTTTGAATTCATTAACCATGAACATAAGTTGTGAGCAACAATGCATACTCAAATAAAAGGTTTTAGAATAAAATTATGTGCTTTATAATACTGCCACTCACATAAGAAAGAAAATTAAAGATATAAGACATGTATTAAACATTCACAAATGAGATGCAACTGGAAGGCGCCCACAAAGGATATTGTTGTCCATTTCAGACCCTCAAAAGTCTCACACAAATGCAGTTTTTCTTTTCAAGGAACAAACAAAACTAGATAAGCATACATGAATAAGAAGTTTTGCACTTTTCTGCTTCGGTAGATTAAGGGAATCACTTAGCTGTTCAATGTCCTATAGCACTAATTCAGAAACACTTGGAACCACTAACCAATCACTATCCTCATAAAGATAGGCAAGAAATATATAATTACCTCATTATGAGGTTGTAAACGAGATTGAAATATAATGAGGATTGTCTGGAAGGTCTTAAGTTAAAGACTTGCATCAGTCATTTCCTCGTGCTAAGAAAAGATTTAGAAAGAGGGCAACTTTTATATGATGCAATTATGGGGACCTTCGATGTTCTTCAATTGAGGTGCAATAATCCTGCATTAGTTCTCTAGTAATCAACACAGGATTACCAAAATTATATAATATTTTAGGTACTGAAGGATATACAAACTACTTTCGATGTGAGAAAGCTTTAGCGCATCATCTTCGTTGTTCTTTCCCTGTGAGCAACGACAAAATCATAAGAGATTTCATTATTTTGGTGTCAAACATAGAGAAAATCGTGAATGGATCTAAAAGAGCATCGAACTCAAAATGGAATTTTCGTAGCTCAACATAATCGAAGAAGTATTTTGAAATCATTCTTCAACTTCTTTTGTGAAAAATTAGAGAACACTTGCAGCTTCTGGAATATTCATCAGTACTCTTTTAAAGGACACGCCTTAACAATCATGCATAGACTACCTTCACTGATAAAGTATAACGAACGGCATTATAATAAATCGTCTAACAAAGAACAGATTTCAGTGCAATATATTCTTTGCCTTATCTGTTGTAAATTTACAAATCATACCTTGACTACCATCAGTGATAAAGCATAACACATGTCAATATAATATATCGTCTAACGAAGAATAGAGTTCAGTTATATAACTTCTGTTGTACAATATATTAAATTTACAAAATTTGCTATCTATCACAGTAATCCTTAAGGGCGTCAAGCTTTTAGATTAGGTTACTATCCACGTCACCAAAACCAAGTGATTTATAAGTTCCACCTTATATAAGTTTGTAGCTCTTCCCCACAAAGGTCCCCAAGATTAAAACCATGAAAGAAATCAACACGCAGAGACAAAGCCACAACTTTAACTTAGGTAGCTAAGAATATACTACCAGGTAGCTGAGAATAAACAACGATATATGGATGGATTAACTTAGCTATTAGATCCATCTTCCATAGAATGATACATGCACAAATATCATTAGATATCAATTACCTTAACATTATGCAGACTTATCTACTAAACATAATATCATTCCAAGCCAAAGTAAAATTTACTCTATAACCTGCAGACACAAGGTTCTAAAACAAGACAATTGCTTGCACGACGATTCTGTTCGCTTTCAAAAACTGTAGATTGTTATAGTTAAATCTCTATGATTCGACTAACAAGACCCTACAACTATTCAATTTAACTTCCAAGTTTTAAAATTAGGAACACAAACTGGTAACACATTGTAAAGTAGGCAAGTTGCATAAGATTATAAGGCTAAAGTTGAAATCAAATCTGGAGCAGTCAAGTTGAAACAGGTATAAAGCAAGCAAGTTGGAACAACATCATTTAACTTTCACATGTAGAACAAAAAGGGCAAAGAATCAACTGATAAATCGAAAATCCGAGCTAGACACCAAAAAATCAACCGATGAAGCTAAAATACGAGCTAGACTCCCAAAAAACATATAAAAACACAAGAATATTAAAACACTAAATCTGAAATTTAGACTTTCAAAGATAGAATTTCTTACATGATAAACCCAATACCAACAAAATTGTGTTCTTCAGTGAGAACTATGACGAAACTCGTGTACTTCATCGAGAAGCTCCCAGCTCTTCAATGAGAAGTAAGAGAGAAATCAAGTTCTTCATCGAGAAATCTATTTTTCGGAGGTGCGGAATTCATGGTAAAATGTAGTAATATTTATTGTAATATTCTTCCGATAGTTGTTTTAATCTGAATATTTCTTTAATATTATTTATGATATATTCTAGAAATAACATATCTTGGGTTATTTTATACATATATAATTTATTTTCTATTAATTTTTCTAATAGTTTTATATTTTCCATAGCTTCTTTGCAATATTGTAAATATTCGTAGTTCATTTTAATCTGAATTTATTTCTAAATCATATCATTCTATTCTTTCTAGATCTAAATCTTGTAGGTCTATTTCATACCATTGTTGATTTAATATATCTAGTTTTCGTTATTATTAAATATTTTTCCCCATATTATTCTTCTTAATTCAATTATCTTTATATCTTGAAGTATATATAAGATTAAAGTTTCATAGCTTCTTATCATTTCGTCATGCATGTATATAGTCATGTTCGTTGTTTATGCATGTTTTTTATTTCAATCATTCCTTCCTATCATATTCATAATTGATTAAATTCATATTAATTCATTATGAACTAGATTATCTTTATCATGTTTTCCGGTCACTACTAGCATCGTACTTTAGCGGATACTTCCTACTTATCAGCGCCTCAACCTTGTTTACTCCCCTTATCACGGCTTTCCTCGCCTATCGATTTCAACATTGAGATGGCATAGTATAGCAGTTTTCTCCCTGTTTCCAGTGTGCTAATAAACTAGAAATCAATATTTCAAATAATTCTAGTACATAATAACTAACATAAATTTATTCAATCATATATATGATATTCAGGAATATATGAAATTAGTTCTGCATATTTATTGAACAATATACCTTTGTCTCTTGCTTAGCCATGCTATCTGAAATATCTGACTGGATTTCAGATTTTTCCATTAATATTTTAAATATTTATCTTAGTTGAGAGAATTTTTAGAAAGTTGAAAGTTTTTATTATCTTAGGAGTTGCCTGCCTCTCTCATTTACATTTGAGCCTATATATACAAAATTCTAGTCCTATACTATTCACTATACAATAATGCACATTAGTGCGTCTACTGTACACTTTAAGACTTTTCCCTACTTTTCTTTACAGATGACCTTTACTATTCACATTTTGGCCTTTCAAAAAAGCAAATACTATCTACTTTTTACATTATCTCTTTACTTTACATAATTTTTCAAAAAGAGAATCTTATCTTATCTCTTTATCTTGTCCTTATCCCATCTTGTCTTGTCTTCTTTCACTCTAAATTGACATCTGGAATTATGTTATCTTCACCGTTACATTTTGAACATATGTGATCTGGATATTTATGTCCAATTAATTTGCAATATCTTGTTAATAATTCTGCTGAAATAAATCATTTCTTTCGTGCTCGTGTTTTAGGTTGTTCTTCTGGTTTTAGTAGTGATAAAATACATCTTTGTACTTCATCCATATCTGCTTTCCTTAACTCTCTTGAATTTGAATAAATCATTAACTGGTCTCTAGCATAATAGCTCCATATAGCATTTCCATTTAAATTGTTGTTAGCTAATTCTTGAATAATAGTTGATATACCAATTATTCTTTTGTTGGCATAAAAACTTGGTATCTCTATTTTAGGTATCTCTTCCAGTTGTCCAATATCCTCGGGTATAATCATATTTTTAGTTAATCCTATCTTGATAACCTGTATTGGAGGTTTTATTTCCTCGTATAATATCTCCGCTAGGGCTGTATAGAATTTTATATAAAATAAATTTACTTTTGTAACTCTTTTGTATGTGACGAATGCTTTGTGTAGTTCCGGTATTCCACTAACTTCTTCTCCGTCATATGTATATACAGTATTTAACAGTCCATAATTGTAGCATTTCCTTACCAAATTGGCGCTAGTTTTTGGTTGTGCGATCAGTTTATTATATCCTTGTAATTTTTGGGTTAAATAATCTTGGTTTGGATCTTGGATTGTAGTAGATTTGGGGCTGAGATTTAAATAGGTTTGGATTTTGTGATTATTTTCAATATAGGTTTGTATGATGTAGTTATATGTCTTTTTCTCATTTTGGTTTTGTAAACTATCTGCATATGTAGATGTTTGTGGTTCTATGGACATATGTCTAGATGTCCTTTTAATAAATGGTTTTTCAAATAGCTGGTTTAAGTTTGAATTCTTTTGTTTTTCACTAACTCTTTTGCTCGTACCTGCAGCTGTATTTAAACAAATGTTATGGGTTTTAAGGAGTTTCCCATCGTCTCCTTTTAACTCTAGATTTTTTTTGTCTTCCGGTTGACGTATCTCCACATTTTTATAGTCATGCTGCTGACTTATACTAACTTTAGACTTCAGATTATCTTCATTAGTCTTTAGCTTTTGTATCTCGTTATCCATACTATCCACTTTTGTACAAAGTGTAGTAATGGCTTTGAGTATCTTTTCAATCGTATCTTCTTCCTTAGTCTCAGTTTGAGTAGCTTTGTCGTGATAAGTAATCTGCAATAACATTCTTATCAGTTTTTATTACTTCAATTGTAAATGTAAAATTTAATATATTTAATACCAATCTCCTTATTTCTTTTGTTGTTACCGAATTTTGTATTTTTCTTGTTAGCCACCATTTTACCTGTGTATTATTTGTTCTTATAATAAATTTGTTATATACAATATATGGTTCAAATGCTAATAAACATTTATATATTGAATATAATTCTTATCTATTTATTTCCCATTTTATTTCCGTATTTGTAAATGTTCCTGAATAATATCTACAATGATGTTCTATTTTTTCATCATATCTATATTTTAATACTCCTCCATAGCTTTTTTCACTAGCGTCTGTTTCTATTATATAAGTAAATTTTTTATTTTCATCTGGAAAATATAGTTTAGGTAGGTTTTTACATAATAATTTTATCTTTTATATTTGTGCTTGGTCTTTTTTATCAAATTGATATTCTATGTCTTTCTCTAATTTTTGTTGTAATGGCTTTAAATTTTCTGCTAATTTTGGTATGTATTCTCTTACTTGGTTAACTAGTCCTAAAAATGATTGTAATTTTTTTTTTGTGTCTAGTTGTTCGTTAGAGTTGATTATTTTTTGTACTACATGTGTTTGCATTTTTATTCCATTTTTATCTATTTGTACTCCTAAGAATACTATTTGTTTTTTCATTATGTCTGCTTTCTTTTTACTTAAGCTTATACCTGTATATTCTATAATATGTATGAATTTTTCTAATAATCTTATGTGTTCATCTTGGGTTTTAGAATATAGTCATATATCATCAATATATGCTATACAATTTTCTAATTGTTTAAAATAGTTATCCATAAAATGTTGATATCTGCCTGGTGCATTTTTATATCCAAATGGTAATACATTCCATTCATAAAATCCTTGTGATACAGTAAATGTTGTAAGTTTTTTAGATTCTTCTTCTAACTTTAAGTGGTAAAATCCTGATTTACAGTCAAATATACTAAAGTAATTATATCCTTGTATTTGTCTTATCTTTAATATTTTATTTGGTATTGGGTAATTATATGTTTTAGTTTTTGCATTTAAATTTCTATAATCAATAACCATTCTACTTTTTCCTCTTTTTTGTTCACTATGTTTATTTACAATAAATGCCGGGCTTGTATGCTTACTATTACTTTCTTGTATATATCCTTTTTCTAGTAATTCATTTATATGTATCTTAAATTCAGTTAAATCATTAAAATTATATTTTAATGATTTTTGGGTTATTATACTATTATTATCAACTAGCTCAATTTTTACTTTTGTTTTATGTTTTTTCCATCCTTGCAAAGGATCTTCACTATATAATAATTCTAACTTTCTTGGATTATTTTTACTTTATCTATAGATAATATGATTAATTCTATTTTAGGGTCTTCTTCTTTTATATTTCTAATTTTTGTGTAATTTTCTCACTACCTTTTATCCATTCCGTTGTTTTTCGTTTTTTGTTATTTACTCTTTTTGCTCCTATTTTTTGTTTACATGGTGTTGTGAACCACCAGTGTGTTTTTGTTATTATAAGTGGGTATAATTTTTCTAAAAATGGCATTCCTAATAGCATATCTTTTGTGGTTAATTCAAAGTTATATATTTCTTCTATAGTTATTATCTTATCCCATATTTGTATTTTTATATTTTTTGTCTTGTATGTGATCATGCTTCCTTCATTATTAAATCATGTTACTACTATTGGTGTTTTTAATTTTTCCCATTTTTCTTCTCGTAAACAATTGTATTTACATATATTAGCTTCTGCTCCCGTATCTATCATTGGTGTATAATATCTATTGTACTATCCTTCTATTATTATTTTTGCAAGTATATATATTTTCATATTTTTATCATATTAAAGTTCTTTTTATTATTACTCTTTTATTTTTATAATTTATTATCAACTGCTTATCTTCTAGATTATATGGTTTTACTTGTTCTAACCATTTTATTCCTAAAGTGATATTTTCATTTCCTTGATATATTTTAAATTTTATTACTATTGGTATTCCTCCAATTATTATTTCCTTTTCTGTAGTTTCTTTGGCATATATTAATACTTTTGGTAGTTCTGGGCATGATTGTTCAGTAGTTATTATTTTATCTTCCATTACTAATTCTCTTGTAATATAGTTTTCTTCTAGTCCTGTATTTATTAATATTAAATATTTTCGTTGTTTCATTATTCCTGTTATATAATAATGATACGATTTTATTTCTTCTTCTATTAATTTCTGTGGAGTTTTATCTATTCTTCTTGAGGTACTCATTTTTTATGATATTTGTGGTATTTCATAGTTTGTGTTCATTCTTTTTTATGTACTTAATCTTTCTTGTACTATTTCTAAATCTCCTTCCATGTCAATCTCATTGTAACTATAGTCATTATTATCTATGACTGTAACTATCTTTTCAAAAGGATTTTCTATTTTTATTTTTTTTATTTTATTTTTCGCTGTTATTTTATGTTTTGTTGTTAAAACATATAAATTTTTACATCTAACTGTAAATATTTTACTTCCTGGTGCTAGTTCTATTCCTGACATTTTCCAATATAATACTAGTGATTTATCTATGTTTCTGTCATTAATTGCTACTGAGTAGTTAGCACTTATTATAAATTTAAATTTTTGATATATGAGGTTACCTTTTACTGCACTTATTATACTTTTTTCTATGGGTTGTCTGATTCTATCATCCGCTAAGTATATTTCTGTTCCTCTAAATGTACATATTTAATTGGATTTTTTGCCTTAATTTCTTGTATTTCTTTATTTATTATTCTTTTATTTATTATTTGTATTTTAGCTTTTCCTTTGGTATACTTACAATCTATTATATGTTCTCTTTGACTTACTACATAATATTCTTCTTTTTGTTTTTTAAACCAATTTTTTATTTTTGGTACTTCCAATATTTTTTCTACGCTTAAGTCTAATTCTTTTCCTTTTATTTGTTCAAATATACTATTATCGAATATTATTTTTTGTTCTAAAGATTCTTCATCTTGACGTTCTTCTTTATTTATTATTTGTATATCTGCTTCAGTGATTTTTATTATAGACTTCATTATCTGATTCTAGTTCTAAGTCATTATCTATTTCATTTTCTGATATTTCATATATGCTATCTTCACTTTCTAATTCATAATCTACATACTCTATTTGCATATATTTTTCATCATTGTTTATTATTATTTCTGATATATGTTTTTTCTTTGGATTTTTAGGTAATTTATAATCTTTAGCTATATGTCCTAGTTTTCCACAATTATAACAAGTAGATTCCGTTAGTTTTCTCTTTGGTCTATATGGTCTTTTAGTTTTATAGTTTTTCACATAATATTTTTTTCTTGGATTTTTATACTTATATGTTAATCTATGTTTTCTATAATTTCTGTTTTTATTATACTTCTTTTTATAATACCTATCTGTACAACCAAATTGAGGTGTTGTTTTATTTTTACAATATGCTAAGTTTTTTGTTAATACTTTTTCCATTTTTATATATTCTTTATGTTTTTCACATAGTTCTATAAACCATCGTTGTAAGAATTTCATTCTAGCTTCTAAGGTATTTGTTAATTCTGCTTCGTTCCAACTTTTTATTATTTTCGAACTGAAGGGTTCTGGTAATTTTGTAAAATATAATTTTCTTATTTCCTTACTTTCTTCCATGCTGTATGTTCCTTTATAATAAGACTCTCTAAATGCACATGTATATTCATCTATATAACACATATTACATATTGCTAATTTTGTCATTAAATTTCTGCTTATAATTTTTTCTTTATTTTGTTCTTCTACTTCTGTTATCATACTACTAAATTCATTTCTTATAGCTATGTCGTATTTGTATAGTATTTCCATAGATGTAGTGGTTATATCTCCATCAAATTTTTTATTATTCCTTAAGGTTTTTAAACTTTCATTAGTTAGATTTTGTAACCATAATTTCACTGTTCCTATAAGTGTTCTTTCTATATACCCTGGTGTTTCTGCCATTCCTATTTTGTTATCTATTAATTGTTTTGATATATATCCCATCCATAATTGGATTGTTTTATTTATATCTGCTACACAGTCTAAATCTAAAAAATTATATTGCTCAGTTGTTGGTTTAGGTGTCCATTATTTAACCTTTTATCCCATATAGTTTTTTCTCTATCGTATTTTTCACAGTTTGCATTATAATATCTCTGATTTAGATTTTTTGGATTCTTTATTCCTGATGTACTAGGTTTTTCATCCATGTCTATGTCTCCCGTATTTACTTCTAAATTTTTTGTATTACCTATATTTTCTAAAAGTTCTGTATATGTTTCGCTTGTCTCTGAATATTGTTCTTCTAGATCATTATTATTAATGTCATCAATTCATATTTCAGGTAGATTATCTTGGTTATTTTCTTTTTCTTCTAATTTATCTTCTAATTGCAATTTTTCTTTAAATTTATTTATCTCATCTGCTAATTTTTTTTTTGTTCTTTTTCTTTTTGTTTCATTTCATACATTTCTTTTAACATTGTCAGCTCTTTTTCTAGTTCTATTATTTTAGTATTTTTTACTTATTCTAATTGTTGTACTTATTTTTTCGCTTGTTGTTTTATTTTTTCAATTTCCTTTTTTCTATCTATTTCTTCATTTTCTTTTGTTATTCTTACCATAGCAGTTAAACTATCTTCTAGTTTTACCGTTTCTTTTTCTAACATTAGACTTAAATTGTCACCTATTTTCTTATATCTTCTTCCTAGGTTAGAGAATATTATCTTTATTTTTAATCCTTTATAGTTTTCATATGTTTTTTCGTCTACTGCATATTCTTCTTTATTCATTTATAAATTATGTTGTAGTTTATATTCTAGATTATTTATTTGTATTTCTAGATATAAAATAGTCTTTCTTTGTGCTATTATATATTTATCACAGACTCCTGCAAATATATTGTTATTAAGTCTATTTTGTCTATATCTTAATTCTTTTCTTTTTGCCATAATTATTATATTGAGTTCTTGTCTATATTCGTTATTCATTGTATTTTTAAATATTTGATATATTTATGTTCTATTTTAGATATGTTATCTATTAATTAATCTAATTTTACGTTATCAATTTTTGTGATATTGAGTTGTTTATATTCCGAATATAATTTATTTAATTTTCTTCTTATTTTTTTTAATTTTCTACTAGTATGTTTCTTACTATATTTCTTACTATCCATAGCTGTGATACCATTTTTTGGAGGTGCGGAATTCATGGTGAAATGTAGTAATATTTATTGTAATATTCTTCCAATAGTTGATTTAATCTGAATATTCTTAATATTATTTATGATATATTCTAGATATAACATATTGGGTTCTTTGATACATACATAAATTATTTTCTATTAATTGTTCTAATAGTTTTATATTTTCCATAGCTTCTTTCCAATATTGTAAATATTCGTAGTTCATTTTAATCTGAATTTATTTCTAAATTATACCATTCTATTCTTTCTAGATCTAAATCTTGTAGGTCTATTTCATACCATTGTTGATTTAATATAGCTTCTAGTTCGTTATTATTAAATATTTTTTCCCATATTATTCTTCTTAATTCAATTATCTTTATATCTTGAAGTATATATAAGATTAAAGTTTCATAGCTTCTTATCATTTCGTCATGCATGTATCGGTTTCAACATTGGGATGGCATAGTATAGCAGTTTTCTCCCTATTTATAGTGTGCTAATAAACTAGAAAAAAGCATGACGAAGATACTTAGCTTCAATTCATTTGTGACAGAGAGACTTAGCTATACAACTCTTCGATCAGTTCTTCAAACTTTAGCTTCGACTCTTCGATCAGTTCATCAGGGAAAAGTATGTCTTCATCAGCTTAACAGAGACAGAGAAAAGCGTGATTTTCTTATTTGGGGACACATAGGTTTTACTAATGTTTTATGATTTTTTTTGTCCATTAAAAATATTGGAGGGAATATAAATTTTGGTGAAAATTTAAAGGCCACCCTTATAATGTGTTTTTTTCAATTATAAAAACAGGACACCTTGAAAGTGTGGTCATATATGTAAATAGTTGTTGACATATATATCATATTGTACCAACAATTATAAAGTGTAGCTTATACCATTAAAGATTACACTTTGAAGTGTTGCCAGTATTATCATAGCTAAAAGTTAAAAACTTTGGCTATGCTTTAAAAGTGTCCCCAAAACTAATTTAAGCAACACTTTACAAACGTAGTCTAGAATTAGTGTTGTTGTAGACCTAAAACGGTGTAGTGACAATTCTTATAATAATGCCGACAAGGAAATGTTTATCACTGTCACATCCCGAAACCACACCCTAGAGTTTAAGGTGCAATCTTGGATTGCGACCGGCGTATTCGACCTCTCAGAGGTCTCATACAGGCCTCTCGTATCGTTCATCACATATACATAACGAAAAGTAGTTGGGAATTTAAATCTTTTGGTAAAATAATATAGAAGTCTTTAAACTCTTTCATATAAGTAGAAATAGGAAAACACTAAGTCTCGATTATCATCTTAAGACACGACAATACTTGAGACACGGCCCATACGAATTTAAAAACATACTACTATAGTCTATTACAAAAATTCATTAAAGAAACATAAAATGACATATATGCCCTCGAGTCAAATGAGGACATACTTCAACTCTTCTTGAACGATCTCCGTGTCCAAGTCTTCCTCCCAAAGCTCTTCACCTATTAAGAACTATAGATAGAAAAGTAAAACATGGAATTAGTACAACCACATGTACTAAGTATGGCATTATGCATAAAAAATCATGAAAATGGACTTTATTGGAAATATGCATTTTTCATCTTATAAATCATATTTTAATCATAACAACAACATTTAGCAACTTAGAAACACATAAGGAAACATTAAACCAAAAACATAAATTTAGAGCTCACTTTATAGTGAGTTCACTTCTCCTTTTAACGACTTCTAGCATATAATTTCCTCACTTAAAATCATCCTAAGATTCACTTAAGTCATACATAGAGAGACCACTCATACACCCTCTCTAGATGTGTCTAGACGACCCTTAAGATTACTCATAATGAGACACATACACACATACAAAGCATCTTAAACATCAAGGTAAGATTCTTCTACCAAAGGTGACTTCTAAGTCTCACTTGAGTGAGTTGTGCAGCAACCGCCCATGCAATCTCTTACACACACACTCAAGAAATCCAACAGACTCCCTAGGATAGAATCATTCTCACTAAACACACCAACACATAGATGATAGGACACTCTCCTTCCAAAGTCTATCACAAGACCTACTTAAGTAAATCAAGAAGATAACGTCCATGATTGACCTCTTCAAGATTACCTAAATAGTCCTTAAGACTACCTAAGGCTTAGATCATGTCAACAACACCAAACATTATCCCTAACTAGAGTCATTCTCAAGACTTTCATAGATAAGCTATGAAGAGATCATCCTTTATTCCCTCTTCACAATTTAACTAAAGAATCCATAAGCCACTCTAGATTAGGTACTTATTCACTTACATACTCCATAACGTAAGTCATTAGTTTATTAGGTCATTAATCCATTAATTCATTAAGAGACTCATACAATACATAAGGACATTCAAGTAATGGTCTTAGACAAGACCTAGGAACTCCAAATAACACCATGAATGTCTATTGTTCAATGTCTAAGTAGCGTCCCATACCACCACCTAAACCTCATAAACTTCTCTAATGCTAATAGGTATCCCATATTATGAGATTAGGCAATAACCGAGATAGACCATGGTAGCAAATCATGGAATCCGAAGTTCTATCCTACTTCGATGAGGTGTTCTACTTGCCAATGGTAGAACATAAAGATCCCATGTAGGCACATGGTTAAGGAATATGAAGGGCTTCTTAGTATTCTAGTCTCATGCTTAACTAGAACTACTTATCTTTACCATACTCGGTCTGTGCTAGCCTTCTTTCTCATAGAGTAATTAATACATTAACGTTCATACAAATGGGTCCCATATCATGTTCATGACCCAATTACATTTACCCTACTATAGCAAGGTCCATTTGGGATATCTCACTATGACGACAAAAAGCTCATCGCAACTTTCCTAAGGTATGATATGATGTCTTTCCAGTGAATCAACCTTAAGTCCATCACTCATTACATGAAGGATACCATTACGGCTAACTACTTCACAATTCATAACCTTACCACTTAGTTCAAGGTTCCACATAAATGACCTTTGTATTATTATGCAAGGTCTCACCTATATTCAATTATTTAAGACTAAGACCCTTTAGGTTCCTAAGTGAAGACATCACATATTCACATAAGCATCAAGTAAGGGACACAAATCTACCTAAATAAGACACAACATACTTCCCTTTATCACATATAGCCTATCTTCCTTTAGACTCTTAGGAATAACACTTAAACTTATCAAGTCAATATATTCAATACCTTAACATCATCAATTTAACCATTTTAGACTCATCTAACCAATTTAGGAATAACCATGTAATAATTCTAAGAATACACACTTAACACATAGTCAAAGCATAACATGATTTCCTAGATAGTATCAATAGTCTATCACATACTTCCACATATAGATAGATATGATTATACATCATCAAATCAACTACACAAATACCCATATAAGTCAAGTAGTGCCGACAAGGCCATGATCATCAATGTACTAGAAAATAATGCCGACAAGGCCACATCAATTCACATAACACCGCCACCAAAGGTGGACCAAACCAATCATATTAGAATCGAAGTATAAATAACATCAAAATAAATAAAATGGGGCAGCATACGTCCATTCCATCATCAACTCTTCAATTCAAGTCAACTTACTCGATTTGATGACACAAGACCCTTACCCAAGGCCATGAACACCAATTCAATACACAATTATAGAAATTAATGAAATCTAAACCAATTCAACATAGATTCAACAATCCAATACCAATTTGATAACAATTGAACACAATTCTTACATCAATAGAAAGTCTATAAGAAACTACACATGAATTCATCAATATTAAGCCAATATCAAGTAACCCATAATTTAGCCAAAATCTTAGGTTCATCAATTTCATGGGTTCATAGGTAATTTAGGTTAAAATCATCAATACAACATCAATCTAATCCATAATAGACGTTAATGCAAGAACCCATGGAAGATTTATGAAATTGGACAATTCCTCTTTGAAAACTTTAAAAACATCTTTGAAAGTTGGGCTCCTTGATGAAACGAGTTTCAAGGATTAAAATCCATACCTCAATGAAGCTAATTATTCACTTTTATGAAGAATCTCCACTCAAAATGTCACACCAAGCTCTTCCTTGAACTTGGTCTTCAATGGAGACTTTGGGATTTCTAAGCGATTTTGGGGTTTTATTTTTGGAAGAATGAATTATTCTAAGTGTTTAACACTTATATACTCATTTAAAATACCCAAAAGACCCTTAACAAACTGCCCAAACTCTCATTTGGAATTGGGATGAATTTATAATTCACCCCTTGACTTGGTAGCAGAGCTGCGCAGGAAACAGGCCCACTCAACGTTTGCCCTTGACGGGGCATCACCACCATGACGGGCCGTCACTAGCCACCGTCAGTGGTTACAGAAGCTGGTCAACGCTTCTTTCCCTCCCATGGTTAAGTACCCATTGACGGAACCCTTTGATGGGGCGTCAACAGGCCTACGAGCCGTCGACTGCTCCGTCGTTTGGGGTATGCCTGGGACTGCCATGCAAACAGTTTTGGGTCCTTCCTCAAGGACCCTTAGATGGTCCTTGGGGATAATTTTCCCGGACGTTTCCAACCCAAACATGATTGAATATGAGATTAACATCTCTCACATAAATTTCATACAAAACGAACACGTAAAACTTAATGAAACACACCTACACGTACAAGGTCAATTCAAGACATATCTTTCGAACGCCTTGGACGTTCTTGGTCGTTTTTCTTTCAAACTTCACGAAACTTTAAAAACTGCCTATACATGCTATATTAACTCAATTAATAACTTTAAAACATCATGAAACACACATAAACACATAGAACCACATAAGAGACGTTTAGGTGACTTAGTCGTCAAACGTCTTAGTCATCCCTTGACGTTTGACTTCCAACACACCTAATACTTTAGCTACTGCCTCTAAACCACATAATAAACTTATTAAGGAACTTATAACACCATTACCAACATGTTAGGCTTTAGATAACCTAAGAGATTTTCGAGGTCTTACATTCTCCCCCACTTGGACAACATTCTTCCTCGAATGACACTTGCCACTCTCCAAACGTTTCCAAGATTAGACAATCCACTTAACAACACATATACAAACCATACAACACATAATCAAGAAGAAAACATCGATTTCACAAGTTCAAGACAATCACAACATAACAAGAAACTAGAAAACAATTCTATAACTCATTATGCTACAAAACTCACATGCTTCAATCCAAATAGCAAAAACTCATTTTATATTCAATATCATACTTATATACAACAGTTCTAACCACACAACAACAATTTTAGACCAAAGAATCATTTAGTCACTTTTCGGAAAATTTTACAGCAGACTGTGTATGCTACAGTGAATTTTGGCAAATTTTTCAAACATGCAAGTCTTATGCAATTCATGATATGAACATGCTAATATACAAAGTAACATCATAAAAACACATCTTATAACATGCTCAAAGCTTCATAAAATACACAATGCAAGAAGTTAATGAAATTCAATTTCAACCAAACTCCTAAACATCATGCACATGCAACAATTTCTAGGACTTCTATCCCATCTACAAACCATACTCCCCCACTTAGAAGAAAATCATACTTATCAAAAGAGAAACAAGAACTTACCAACATCATCATCACCATCACCCGGCTTCCCAAATCTAGTCCGGAGAGCATAGAAACGCCTCTTAGTTGGAGCATCTTCCTTTGGAACACTAGGATCAACTTTCTTACCCTCCTTCCTAGAAGCAATGTTTGGACAATCTCTCACTTTGTGCCCATCTTTTCCACATCCAAAGCAATTACCCATACCAATTACACACTCACCATAATGTCTCTTACCACAAGTGGCACATGTAGGTTTTTCATTGCTAGAACCACCTCCTTTCTCAAACTTCTTCTTAGGAACACTAGGTCCATCTTGAGTTTGAACCCTCTTTTTGAACCTAGGTTGCACTTGGTCACTAGCAACACTCCTTTTCAAGTTCCTTGACATCCTCCTAAGTTTAGACTCTTAAATTGATTTTGCATACACCATGAGTCTAGCCAAAGTCATATCATCATGCAACATAGCCGTACGTCATTCTTCCACTACTATGTCGGCTACCCCCGTCACAAAGCAACTCATTTCATCCCTTGAATTAGACACTAGGGAAGGTGCATACCTAGACAAGGTTAAGAACTTCAAAGAGTATTCCTCAAAACTCATATTTCCTTGCTTGAGATTGATAAACTCTTCTACTTTCTCTTCCCTCCTCTCACGGGGAAAGTACTTGCCAAGAAAAACTTCCTTGAATTATTCACACTCAATAGGACCCGACTCTACCGTCCTATTGTCCTTCCATTGAGTGTACCAAATTTGAGACACATCTCTCAATTGATAAGAAGCCATCTCCGTCTTCTCCCTAGATGTAACCCCCATAGCACTCAAAACTTTGTACACACCAACAAGGAATTCTTGGGGATCCTCATTCACCTTAGAGCCAAGAAAGATTGGAGGATTCAACCTCACAAAGTTTCTCAACCTAGATGACATAGTGCTCTCAATAGCATTAACCCTAGGACCATGTTTAAGTTAGCTTATGCCGTTACGGATCGGGCTAAAGCAAGTAAAGCCTCTCCAATCATCCTATTAGATAACTCCGGAACCTCATCACCTCCTCCCTTATCAGGGGCATGATCACCTTGAGGAGGCACTTGAACACCTTGGGCATCATGAATCACTTGCTCAACTTGAGGAGGATCTTCCTCATTCACCCTTCCCTCTTCCATCCTTCTAGCGGTTATCCTTCTAGTATTCATCTCCTAGAAAACAAGGAAACACATTTAGAAAGATACTCATAACATAACTCTACCGCACAAACATAGGAGTAGAAATAAAGGGAAACACTATCGTCCTATAGACTCTCGCCCATAGATGTGTCGCGACACACACCGATGGTCAAGACTCTACTAGACGTGACTTTTCGAGACTTTTTGATACCTAAGACTACTTTCATTAACCTATGATCTGATACCAAGCTTGTCACATCCCGATACCACACCCTAGAAGTTAAGGTGCAATCTTGGATTGCGACCATCGTATTCGACCTCTCAGAGGTCTCATACAAGCCTCTCGTATCGTTCATCGCATATACATAACGAAAAGTGATGCGCAATTTAAAACTTTTCGTAAAATAATATAGAAGTCTTTAAACTCTTTCATATTAGTAGAAATAGGAAAATACTAAGTCTCGATCATCATCTTAAGACACGACAATACTTGAGACACGACCCATACGAATTTAAAAACATACTACTATAGTCTATTACAAAACTTCATTAAAGAAACATAAAATGACATATATTTCCTCGAGTCAAATGAGGACATACTTCAACTCTTCTTGAACGGTCTCCTTGTCCAAGTCTTCTTCCCAAAGCTCTTCACCTATTAAGAACTATAGATAGAAAGTAAAGCATGGAATTAGTACAACCACATGTACTAAGAATGGCGTTATGCAGAAAAAATCATGAAAATGGACTTTATTGGAAATATGCATCTTTTCATCTTATAAATCATATTTTAATCCTAACAACAACATTTAGCAACTTAGAAACACGTAAGGAACCAAAAACATAAATTTAGAGCTCACTTTACAGTGAGTTCACTTCTCCTTTTAACGACTTCTAGCATGTAATTTCCTCACTTAAAGTCATCCTAAGATTCACTTAAGTCACACAAAGAGAGACCGCCCATACACCCTCTCTAGATGTGCCTAAACGACCCTTAAGATTACTCATAATGAGACACATACACACATACAAAGCATCTTAAACATCAAGGTAAGATTCTTCTACCAAAGGTGACTTCTAAGTCTCACTTGAGTGAGTTGTGAAGCAACCGCCCATACAATCTCTTACACACACACTCAAGAAATCCAACAGACTCCCTAGGATAGAATCATTCTCACTAAACACACCAACACATAGATGATAGGACACTCTCCTTCCAAAGGCTATCACAAGACCTACTTAAGTAAATCAAGAAGATAACGTCCATGATTGACCTCTTCAAGATTACCTAAATAGTCCTTAAGACTACCTAAGGCTTAGATCATGTCAACAACACCAAACCTTTTCCCTAACTAGAGTCATTCTCAAGACTTCCATAGATAAGCTATGAAGATATCATCCTTTATGCCCTCTTCACAATTTAACTAAAGAATCCATAAGCCACTCTAGATTAGGTACTTATTCACTTACATACTCCATAATGTAAGTCATTATTTCTTTAGGTCATTAATCCATTAATTCATTAAGAGACTCATACAATACATAAGGACATTCAAGTAATGGTCTTAGACAAGACCTAGGAACTCCAAATAACACCATCAAAGTCTATTGTGCAATGTGTAAGTAGCTTCCCATACCACCACCTAAACCTCATAAACTTCTCTAATGCTAATAGGTATTCCATATGATGAGAAAAGACAATAACCGACATAGACCATGGTAGCAAATCATGGAATCCGAAGTTCTATCCTACTTCGATGAGGTGTTCTACTTGCCAATGGTAGAACATAAAGATCCCATGTAGGCACATGGTTAAGGAATATGAAGGGCTTCTTAGTATTCCAGTCTCATGCTTAACTAGAACTACTTCTCTTTACCATACTCGCTCTGTGCTAGCCTTCTTTCTCATCGAGTAATTCATACATTAAGGTTCATACAAATGGGTCCCATATCATTTTCATGACCCAAGTACATTTACCTTACCATAGCAAGGTCCATTTGGTCTATCTCACTATGACGACAAGAAGCTCATCGCAACTTTCCTAAGGTATGATATGATGTCTTTCCAGTGAATCAACCTTAAGTCCATCACTCATTACATGAAGGATACCATTACGGCTAACTACTTCACAATTCATAACCTTACCACTTAGTTCAAGGTTCCACATAAATGACCTTTGTATTATTATGCAAGGTCTCACCTATATTCATTTATTTAAGACTAAGACCCTTTAGGTTCCTAAGTCAAGACATCACATATTCACATAAGCATCAAGTAAGGGACACAAATCTACCTAAACAAGACACAACATACTTCCCTTTATCACATATAGCCTATCTTCCTTTAGACTCTTAGGAATAACCCTTAAACTTATCAAGTCAATATATTCAATACCTTAACATCATCAATTTAACCATTATAGACTCATCTAACCAATTTAGGAATAACCATGTAATAATTCTATGAATACACACTTAACACATAGTCAAAGCATAACATGATTTCCTAGATAGTATCAATAGTCTATCACATACTTCCACATATAGATAGATATGATTATACATCATCAAATCAACTACACAAATACCCATATAAGTCAAGTAGTGCCGACAAGGCCATGATCATCAATGTACTAGAAAATAATGCCGACAAGGCCACGTCAATTCACATAACACCGCCACCAAAAGTGGACCAAACCAATCATATTAGAATCGAAGTATAAATAACATCAAAATAAATAAAATGAGGTAGCATACGTCCATTCCATCATCAACACTTCAATTCAAGTCAACTTACTCGATTTGATGACACAAGACCCTTACCCAAGGCCATGAACACCAATTCAATACACAATTATAGAAATTAATGAAATCTAAACCAATTCAACATAGATTCAACAATCCAATACCAATTTGATAACAATTGAACACAATTCTTACATCAATAGAAAGTCTATAAGAAACTACACATGAATTCATCAATATTAAGCCAATATCAAGTAACCCATAATTTAGCCAAAATCTTAGGTTCATCAATTTCATGGGTTCATAGGTAATTTAGGTTAAAATCATCAATACAACATCAATCTAATCCATAATAGACGTTAATGCAAGAACCCATGGAAGAATTATGAAATTGGACAATTCCTCTTTGAAAACTTTGAAAACATCTTTGAAAGTTGGGCTCCTTGATGAAACGAGTTTCAAGGATCAAAAACCATACCTCAATGAAGCTAATTCTTCACTTTTATGAAGAATCTCCACTCAAAACGTCACACCAAGCTCTTTCTTGAATTTGGTCTTCAATGGAGACTTTGGGATTTCTAAGCGATTTTGGGGTTTTGTTTTTGGAAGAATGAATTATTCTAAGTGTTTAACACTTATATACTCATTTAAAATACCCAAAAGACCCTTAAAAAACCGCCCAAACTCTAATTTGGAAATGGGGTGAATTTATTATTCACCCCTTGACTTGGCAGCCGACCTGCGCAGGAAACAAGCCCACTCGACGCCTGCCCTCGACGGGGCGTCACCACCATGACGGGCCATCACTGGCCACCGTCGGTGGTTACAGAAGCTGGTCAAGGCTTCTTTCCCTCCCATGGTTAAGTCCCCATCGACGACACCCTTTGACGGTGCGTTAACAGGCCTACGAGCCGTCGACTGCTCCGTCGTTTCGGGTCTGCTTGGGACTGCCACGCAAACAGTTTTGGGTCCTTATTCAAGGACCCTTAGATGGTCCTTGGGGATAATTTTCTCGGATGTTTCCAACCCAAACATGATTTTCTATGAGTTTAACACCTCTCACATAAATTTCATACACAACTAACACGTAAAACTCAACGAAACACGCCTAGACGTACAAGGTCAATTCAAGACATATATTTCGAACGCCTTGGACGTTCATGGTCGTTTGTCCTTCAAACTTCACGACACTTTTAAAACTGCCTATTCATGCTATATTAACTCAATTAATAACCTTAAAACATCATGAAACACATAGAACCACATAAGAAAGTTTTAGGTGACTTAGTCGTCAAACGTCTTAGTCATCCCTTGACGTTTGACTTCCAACACACCTAATACTTTAGCTAATGTCTCTAAACCACATAATAAACTTATTAAGGACCTTATACCACCATTACCAACATGTTAGGCTCTAGATAACCTATGTCATTTTCGAGGTCTTACAATCACAATTGTAACACATAAGTACCGCAACCATAAGTGGACCATACTAATAATCACAATTCATTACCTATACTACACAATGTAGAAGAGGTTAGGTCAACATACCACCATTCCATCTTCAACACCTCCAATCCTTAGCCATTCCAATCAATTCAAGTCACAAGGCTCTAACACATAGCCATAAACACCAATCCAAACTATTTATCAAACAAGATCCAATATAAAAATCATCAAAGTAAGGCAGCGTATATACAATTATATCATAACCTATACATGTTTCAATATCCCACTATAATCTTACATAAGAATTCATTATGATCAAGCCATGATCAAATCACCCACGTCGCAAAAATAGGGATTCATGATTTTACATGGGTACATAGAGATTTCAGACTTAACACATTGTATTAACATCAATTCAATCATAAAAAAATTATTCAAAACCTTTTATGCAAGAACCCATGGCTAGAATTCAAAATAGAAGATTACATGTTTTTTATCATCTTTAGAAACCATTGAAATTGGATCCTTGACTATAAGAGGATTCAAGGATGAAGCACCATACCTTAATTGTGAAGAGCCCACAAGATTGATGGAGAAAAACATGGGAATATATTTCTTCTTCCTTGGAGCTTCAAAACTTCATCAATGGAGGTTTTTTGGATTGAAGTAATGTAGAGGTTAGGTTTTGGACTTGAGGGTTTTGATTTGAAGGGTGAATTGGGGTTTAATAAGGCTCAATAACCGCCAATAACTAGTCCCCAAAATACCCAAAAGACCCCTGAACTTATAGGACCCTTTAAGAAAGTCAAACTAAACTTAAGTTTCTGGAATAATTGTCGCGAAACAAGTCCGCGACGCAGAGCTTCTCCCGCAAGATTTGTGAAATTAAATTCTGAAACAGTGAAGTATGACTTGTGTCCGCGATGCGGAGAAACTTTTGGCCTTTAATGGATACAGTCTGTGACTCGGACTGGTACCCTCAATGCCTAAGTTGCTGCTTCTTCCTTGGGCAACTTGCTTGCATAAGGATTGGTCCTCCTCAAGGACCCCTATGGCGGTCCTTGGGGAGTCGTGCCTAGACGTTTCCACCTCAAATACTCTGGTATACATGTTAGAAACCTCTCAGATTAAGTTCAGCAAAAACGAACACGTAAAACATGTCAAAACACACTAAGGAACACAAGCACATTTCAAGGCAAAACCTTCAAACGTCTTGGATGTTTGACTTACAAACTCTTCCAAACTTCACACCCTGCCTAATAACACTATATTTAACCATTGTAAGACTTAATAAACTCATAACCCACATGTTAGGCTCTAATTCAACCTAGATTATTTTGAGGGTGTAATAATACTCCCCCACTTGGAAACATTCGTCCTCGAATGACACTTCAAACAATTTAAACACTTTCAAGTGTAAGGACCCAAGACTAGCAGTTCATAACCATACCACATCATATTAAATACACATAAATAGGATTAACATTAACTCCACATAACAAGGAGACTCACAACATAACAAGAAGGTAGGAACTTCATCTACAATTCATCATGCAATAAGACTCAAATTTTCATTTCATATAGGAGGAACTTCCCTCTCCACACATAATCATGCTCATATACATCATTTCTCAACACACTATAACCATTTTTCATGAAAGCACATTTTAGTAAAAATTTCAAATACATTACAATGAATATGCTTACTAAATCACTAATGCAACATTTAAGAAATTCATGATGAAGGCATACCAACATGAGAGACAAAATTATATAAACTCATTTTACCAATTAAAAATAACTTAATGAAAATGCACAATGCAAGGAGATCAATGAAATTCATTTTCACTCAAAACACTTAAACAAAATGCAACATGCTACTATCAGAATCTAACTCTCATGCTAGAATAGAATAGAAGAGATGAGACAACAATCTAAAACCCAACTACTTATCACACTCCCACACTTATAAAGAACCCATAACAACTAAAGAGAGAAAACAATAACATAGCATCATCCTCATCCGGATTTGCTTCCTTTCTAGTTCTCAATAACTCCTACTAGGATCCTTACCAATTTATTTCCAAGGTCTCATACTTCAAGACACTATATCCCTCATAAGCTAAAAACTCATATAATCCTTACTCATAAACATGAAGACTATTATCCAACCTTACAACTAGGCATAACCCCCTTCTCTTGGTATATAAGATAAGACAAAGTCCTTTAAACATTTCCTCTTTCAGTTCTAAGGCTTAACATAAATCCTCAAATTTATACCATAACCTCCTACCATCATATCTCATAACTATAACGTAACCCATTATCCCAAAAAGGACTTTATGGAACTATCATAATTCTTACCATGCTAGAAATACACCATAATACAACTTTCTAATCCACCTTCACATCTTACTCATCTATTCACAAACCACAATAAGCACCAAACTCCCTTTTTTCTCCCTCAAACCTTGCAACATCATCCCTCCAATTTAATCCCATTTAGAAGACCACCGGACAATGCAAAATAAAAGAGAGATCATATGGAGTTAAGCTTTATGGCATGAAACAAGCGTAGAAAGAAGGGAAACTCTATCGTCCTATAGCCTCTCGCTCAAAGATGTATCTCGTGTAACGACCCGAGAGTAACCACTAGAAGTTAGGGCATTCTCGAATCCATACATGGCGTACTTGACCTCTACGAGGTCTTGTACAAGCCCTTTCCTACCATTCATTGTATAAACATATATGAAAAGTAGTGCATAATTAAATTTTTTTACAACATTCGAATAGTCTTTCAAAATCTCTTACATATTAACCAAAGGAAATAATAGTCTCATGTCATCAAATAATATAATCAAAATATACTTGGGACCCGAACCATACAATCGAAATATAGTGCTATTAAGTCTATTACAATGCTTTAATAAAAGAACTCTAAAGACATCTATACCATCGAGTCAAATAAGGACGTACTTCAAACTTGCTTGAAAGATACTATAATCCAAGCTTCACTTCCAATAGCACCTTCACCTATGAATAACTTTAGATATAGATAAAGATATGGAATTAGTACAAAAACATGTACTAAGTATTTCTTAATGCATAAATATCATGATAATGGACATTTAATGGAAATATGCTCTTTTTGATTCAAACCTCATAGTATAAGTATAAAGAACAACATTTAACACCTAAGAAACACATAATATAACACATAAACACTTATTCACATTTTAAGGAGCATTACAGTGAACAATGTTAATGTTACAGTGAACAAAATCCAACATTACAGTGAACAAATTCAACTTCACAGTGAACCAATTTAGCATGCAACTCTCTCATTAAAAGTTATACTAAGACTCACTTAAGTAAGACAAAGAGAGACGACCCATACACCCTCTATAAGCACACATAAATGATGCTTGGGACTACCTATAATGATATACACACACTTACAATATACCAAAACACATAACACACAATATGACATTCTCCTCACTAAGGTTATCAAAAGACTTAAGTAATTCTAGAAGAGAACGCCCATACAGCCTCTTCAAGATAACATAAGATTAGATCATGTCTATCTTAAAAACCAACTTTCCTAACTAGAGTCATTCCTAAGACTTCCCTAGATATGGCATGAAAAGATCATCCTTTATGCCCCTTTCACACTTTAACTAGGAAATCCTTAGAGTTACTCTAGACTAGGTACTCATTCATTTATATGCTTTTTAACCTAAGTCATTACTTCATTAGTTCATTAAGATACATTCATCACATAAGGACATTCAAGTAATGGTCTTGGAGAAGACCTAGGGAATCACTCACTAACATCTTCAAAGCCCAATTGTGCAATGTCTAGGTAGCGTCCCATACCACCACCTAAACTTCATAGAACTTCTCCAATACTAGTAGGTATCCCATATGATGAGAATAGACAATAACTGACATAGACCATGGTAGCTAAGCATGGAATCCAAAGTTGTAACCTACTCCGATAAGGATGTTGTAGTTGCCAATGGTAGAACTTGGACACATCCCATGTAGGCACATGGTTAAGGAATATGATTGGTTTCTTCGTTCTCTAATGTCATCTTATATAGAGAAACTTTCAATACCATAGTCACTCTGTGCTAGCCTTTGTTCTCATAGAGTAATTCACATAAAGGATCACATGAAGGGGTTCCATATCTAGTTCATAACCCAATCATATTCACCCTACCAAAGAGGTACCCTAGGGCTGCCTTTCAATGGTGAAGGAGATAGCTTAATGACTTTACTAAGGATGATTTCATGCCGTTCCAGCCAACCAACCTTAAGTCAACCATTCACACAAGAATGATACCATTACGGCTTTCGACTTCAAGGATATCATAACCTCTCAACTAGGTTAAGGGCTCCACGTAATTTGACCTTCTCACGATTTTCAAGGCCACATGTCCATCAAATATACAAGACTAAGGATCTTTAGAATACTAAGTGAAGACATCTCATATTAACATATCATTCATGCATCAAGAAGAGGGACTTAGGTCTACCTAAACAAGATACATCAACACTTCACTTTATCATATATATCATATCATATCAAGAAGCACATAGGCACAACCAAGTCATCTATAGGTCATCCTATATAATACTATAGAATCATTGCTACAACCATCATAAGACTCTATAACTAGGTAGGAAGAATCATGCATCAACTCTAAGACCAGACATATAAGGACATAGTCATAGTCTAACATGATCACCTATCAACATCACTAGAAGAACACATACTATCACCTTAGTCACAAGTAGATTGATATGATCATACTTCACATAAGTCAACTACACAAATCATCATAATCTATCAAGTAGTTGCCGACAAGGCCATGTTCATCATAATACATAAAGTAACGACGATGAGGACACATAATTCACACGTATAACACATAGCATCGCCACCAAAAGTTGACCATATCAATAACAACATTATTCAAGACCTACAATATATAAAATAAAGAGAATTAGGTAAGAGTACCACCAATCCTTTCTCACCACTTCAATCCATAGCTAAATCATCCAATACAATACCACTAGGCCCTTACCCATGTCCATGATCATCAATTCAATACAAAAATCACAATACTCAATTAATATAGATCAATTCAATATAGATTTATCAATCTAAGACAACCTATACATCAATTCAATACAATTCTTACATCATTTAATAGCCCAAAAGAAACTACACTAGAATTCATAAACATTGAGATATGATCACTTCACGCATAAAATAGTCAAAACTAGGATTGCATGGTTTGCATGGGTTCATAGAGTTTTTAGGTTAAAATCATGAAATTAACATCAATTCAATCATGTTATAATGATTCAAAACGTTTTATGCAAGAACACATGGCTAGATCAAAAAATTGGAGAAATCATGTTTTTGATCATCTTTGAAAAATCATTGGAATTGACTCCTTCAAGAAAGAGATTTCAAGGTTGAAGAACCATACCTTTGTGATGAAAAGCCCACAAGATTGATGCCGAAAAACTTGAGAAAAATAGTCTTCTTCCTTGGAGCTTCAAAGCTTCAACAATGGAGGTTTTGGAGAGAAGAATGGAGAGGTATTGTTTTGAGTTGAGGGTTGAGATTTGATTGGTGAGTTTAGGAGTATAAAGAGACTCAATAAACGTCAATAAATAATCCCTAAATTGCCCAAAATACCCCTGCACTTATTAAACATGTTAACCAACACAAATTTGACTTAAAAATCACGCGGCCAAATTTGGGAGTTTACTGCGCGTCGTGGAGGCATTTTCAAATCTTGTTTCTTTAGAATTTCGAGACAGAAAGGTTCTTGACAGACCCGCGTCTCAGTGTAAAATTTTTCCCATTTAAGTGCAAGTTGCACAACGCGCAGCCACCACCAGAATCTGGCTGGCGCGACAGCTTGGTAGTCCCATGTTTGTGTCCTCTTTGGGGACCCTTTGGATGGTCCACGGGGCATCGTTCCCCGAAGTTTGGACCCTTTGCAAGTCAGTATACACGTAGGAACCATTTATACTCACTTTATCCCTCGAACCATCCCCCAAAACATCACTACAAAACACTACGACATACTAGTTCAATTTCGACTAGTTTTCGAACGTCCTGGACGTTCTTGGACGTTTGACCTCCAAACTTCATGAAACTTGACACACTAACTATAAAACCCATTATAACTCATATAAGGAAATCATAAGCTTTTGACACACACATATAATCACATAAACACACATGAGGCACATAGGTATCTAGTCGTCGAACGTCTTATTCGTCCCTTGACGTTTGACTTCCAATTCACCTAAATGCTTACACACTGCCTCACTACCACATTATAAACCATTTTAGTACCTTAGACCCTCATGACAAATATGTTAGGCTCTAGATTCACCTAAGTCATTTTAGAGGTGTTACATTCTCCCCCACTTGGACAACATTCGTCCTCGAATGACTCTTGCCACTCTCTGAACACTCCCAAGATTATAGATTCAGCTAATATCTCTCAAACATACCACATAACACATTATACAATACAAAATCTATGAAAAACATAATTTTCACATAATCAAGAGACTCACAACACAACAAGAAGATAGTAGCTCATTCTACAACTCATTATGCCATAAAACTCGCATTCTTCATTTCAAATAGAATGAACTCCTTTTACATTCATTTTCATGCTCATATACATCAGTTCTATCGATATTACAACAACTTTCAACCAGAGAACAAATTAGTCAATCTTCCAAAATCTTTACAGTAAGCTAAATTCCCTGACAGTGAACATGCTTCAAAATTTCAAAAATGCAACATTTAGGAAATTGATGATAGAAACATTCTAATATGCAAGATAAATCCATATAAACACACTTTATGACATCATCATAACTTCATGAAATGCACAATGCAAGGAATCAATGAAATTCAGTTCGAACAAGACTCCTAAACACAATACAACATGCAACACGCTACTATGATCATCTAGATCCTCTACTACCCATACTCCCCTACTAATAATGAACTCATAAACAAAAGATAAAATACTAGACCTTACCATCATCATCATCATCATCCGTCCTTGCTCCTTTAGTCTAGAGTGCATAGAAGGGATTCTTCTTTGGAGCATCACCACCTGGAACACTTGGAGTAACTTGCTTACCTTCATTTCCTCTAGAAGAAATAGAAGGAAAATCTCTCACCTTGTGCCTGTCTTTACCACAGCCAAAACAACTCCCGCTATCCAATAGACATTGCCCATAGTGCCTCTTCCCACAGGTAGCACATGTAGGCTTGTCACCTTGAGAACAACTACCCTTCTCACGTTTCACCTTAGCACTCCTAGATTCATCTTGATTTGAAAACTTCTTCTTGAACCTAGGTTGACTTTGATCACCTTTCCCACTTCTCTTCAAGTTTCTAGCAATCCTACAAAGTTTAGATTCCTCAATGGATTTAGCATAAACCATGAGGCTAGACAAAGTCATATCTTTATAGAGCATGGCCGTACAAAATTCTTCTTTCACCAAGTCGGCGACCCGATCACAAACCTACTCATATTATCCCTTGGATTAGACACTAAGGATGGGGCATATCTAGACAACATAGTCAACTTCAATGAGTACTCCTCAACACTCCTATTGCCTTGCTTGAGATTGATAAACTCTTCTACCTTCATCTCCCTCCTCTCACGGGGAAAGTACTTTCCTAGAAAAGCCTCTTTAAATTATTCCCACTCAATAGGACCCGACTCAACCGGCCTATTATCCTTCCATTGAGTGTACCACACTCGAGAAACCTACCTCATTTGGTACGAAGCTAACTCTTCCTTCTCTCTAGAAGTCACCCCCATGGCATTCAACACCTTGTAAATACCATCTAGGAACTCCTGGGGATCTTATCCCACCTTATAGCCAAGAAAGATAGGAGGATTCATCCTCACAAAATCTGTCAATCTAGATGTCATAGTGCTTTTTACAACATTCACTCTAGGCTCTATACCCCTATTCACATGGGTAGTCAAGTCTCGGGCTAAAAGAAGTAAAGGCTCTTTAATCTCCCCATTAGTCATTTCTGGGGAACCACCGGAACATAATTACCTCCTTCCACAATAGGGACTTGAGCATCTCTAGCCCCTTGAGCCCCTTGAGAAACATGAGGACCTTGAAGAACTTGCTCAACTTGTTAAACTTGAGGAGGAATTTCGTCTTTCACATCATTCTCCTTAACTCTCCTATCCGGTGTCCTCCTCGTATTCATCTCCTATAACACAAGGAAAACCATAAGAAAAGAAAACTCATAAGTTCTTACTCTACATCACTACATAGGAATAGAAAACAAGGAAACTCTATCGTCCTATAGCCTCTCGCCCATAGATGTGTCATGACTCACACCGATGATCGAGACACTACTAGACGTGACTTGATAAGACTTGTATTCCTAAGACCACTTTCATAACCTATGCTCTGATACCAAGTTTGTAACGACCCGAGAGTAACCCCTAGAAGTTAGGGTATTCTCAAATCGATACACGGTGTACTTGACCTCTCACAGGTCTTGTGCAAGCCCTTTCGTACCATTCGTTGCATAAATATATGAAAAGTAGTGCGGAATTAAAACATTTCACAACATTGGAATAGTCTTTTAAAATCTCTTTCATATCAACCAAAGGAAATACTAAGTCTCATGTCATCAAATCTTAGACTTGAAATATACTTGAGACACGACCCACACAATCGAAATATAGAACTATTTAGTCTATTACAATGATTTAATAAAATAACTCTAAAGACATCTATTCTCTCGATTCAAATAAGTCATATTTGAAACTTGCTTGAAAGATCCTATAATCCAAGCTTTGCTTCCAATAACACCTTCACCTATGAATCACTTTAGAGATAGATAAAGATATGGAATTAGTAGAAACACATGTACTAAGTATGGGTTAATGCATATAAATCATGATAACGAACATTTAATGGAAATATGCTCTTTTTGATGTAACATCATAGTATAAGCATAAAGAACAACATGTAACACCTTAGAAACAAAAGATAACACATAAACACTTATTCACGTTTTAAGGAGCATTATAGTGAACCATGTTAGTGTTACAGTGAAAAAAATCCAACATTACAGTGAACAAATTCAACTTCACAGTGAACCCAATTTATCATGCAACTCTCTCACTAAAAGTTATCCTAAGACTCACTTAAGTAATACAAAAAGAGACCGCCCATACACCCTCTCTAAGCACATCTAAATGATCCTTGGGACTACATAAAATGAGATACACACACTTATAATATACCCAAACATATAACAAACCATATGACATTCTCCTCACTAAGGTTATCAAAAGACTTACTTAAGTAATTCGAGAAGAGAATGCCCATACACCCTCTTCAATATTACCTAAGATTAGATCATTTCTAGCTTAACAACCAACTTTCCTAACTAGAGTCATTCCTAAGACTTCCCTATATAAGGCATGAAGAGATCTTCCTTTATGCCCCCTTAAGACTTTAACTAGGAAATTCGTAGAGTTACTCTAGACTAGGTACTCATTCATTTACATGCTTTCTAATTAAGTCATTATTTTATTAGTTCATTAAGATACATTCATCACATTAGCACATTCAGGTAAAGGTCTTAGAGAAGACCTAGGGACTCACTCACTAACATCTTCAAAGACTAATTGTGCGATGTCTAGATAGCGTCGTATACCACCACCTAAACATCATAGAACTTGTCCAACACTACTAGGTATCCCATATGATGAGAATAAACAATAACCGACATACCATGTTAGATAAGCATGGAATCAAAGATGTAACCTACTCCGATAAGGGTGTTCTACTTGCCAAAGGTAGAACTTGGACACATCCCATGTAGGTACATGGTTAAGGAATATGATGGGTTTCTACGTTCTCTAATTTCATCTTATATAGAGCAACTTTCCATACCATACTCACATGGTGCTAGGCTTTGTTCTCATAGAGTCATTCGCATAAAGGATCACATGAAGGGGTTCCTATCTAGTTCATGAACCAATCACATTCACCCTTCCAAAGAGGTCCCCTAGGGCTGCCTTTCAATGGTGAAGAGGATGGCTTAATGTATTTCCTAAGGATGATTTCATGTTGTTCCATCCAACCAACCTTAAGTCTACCATTGACATAGGAAGTATACCATTACGACTTTCGACTTCAAGGATATCATAACCTCTCAACTAGGTTGAGGGCTCCATGTAATTTGAACTTCTCACTATGTTCAAGGTCACATGTCCATCACATATACAAGACTAAGGAGCTTTAACATACTAAGTCAAGACATCTCATATTCACATATCATTCATGCATCAAGAAGAGGGACTTAGGTCTACTAAAACAAGACACATCAACACTTCACTTTATCATATATAGCATATCATATCAAGAAGCACATATGCACAACCAAGTCAACTATAGTTCATCCTATATAATACTATCTAATCATCAATATAGCCATCATAAGACTCTATAACCAAGTAGGAAGAATCATGCATTCACTCTAAGACCAGACATATAAGGACATAGTCATAGTCTAACATGATCGCCTATCAACATCAATAGAAGAACACATACTATCACCTTAGTCACAAGTAGATAGATATGATCATACTTCACATAAGTCAACTACACAAATTATCATAATCTATCAATTAGTTGCCGACAAGGACGTGTTCATCATAATATATAAAGTAACGCCGACGAGGCCACATAATTCACACGTATAACACATAGCATCTCCACCATAAGTGGACCATACCAATTATAACATAATTGAAGACCCACATTACATAAAATAAAGAGAATTAGGGCAGCGTACCACCAATCCATTCTCACCACTTCAATCCATAGCTAAATCATCCAATACAATACCATTAGGCTCTTACCCATGTCCATGATCAGCAATTCAATACAAAAATAAAAATACTCAATGAATCTAGATCAATTCAATATAGATTTATCAATCTAAGACAGCCTATACATCAATTCAATATAATTCTTACATCATTCAACAGCCCAAAGGAAACTACAGTAGAATTCATCAGCATTGAGACATGAACACTTCACCCATAAAATAGTCAAAACTAGGATTTCATGGTTTGCATGGGTTAATAGAGTTTTTACGTTAAAATCATCAAATTAACATCATATCGATCATTATATAATGATTCAAAACATTTTATGAAAGAAACCATGGCTAAATAATACAATTGGAGAAATCATGTTTTTGATCATATTTGAAAAATCATTGGAATTGACTCCTTGAAGAAAGAGATTTAATAGATGAAGAACCATACCTTCATTGTGATGAAAAACCCACAAGATTGATGGAGAAAAACTTGAGAAAGACAGTCTTATTCCTTGGAGCTTCAGAGCTTCAACAATGGAGGTTTTGGAGAGAAGAATGGAGAGGTTTTGTTTTCAGTTGAGGGTTTAGCTTTGATTGGTGAATTTAGGAGCACAAAAAGACTCAAAAACCGTTCAATTTTGACTAGTTTCTGAACGTCTTTTATTTGACCTCCGAACTTCATGAAACTTGACACACTGCCTATAAACACAATTATAACCTATATAAGGACCTCAAAAGCTCTTGACACACACATATAAGAACATAAACACATATGAGGTACATAGGTGACTAATCGTCGAACGTCTTAGTTGTCTCTTGACGTTTGACTTCCAATTAATCTAAATTTTTAAACATTGCCTGAATACCTTATTATACCATTTTAGGACCTTAGACCCTCATGACAAACATGTTAGGATCTAGATTTACCTATGTCGTTTTAAAGGTTTTACATCGCCACTCACACTGATAAACAAGACACTACTATATGTGGCTTTTTTAGACTTTGAATCCTATAGACTACTTCATAACCTTATGCTCCGAGACCAAGTTTGTTACAACCCGAGAGTACACCCTAGAAGTTAGGGAATTCTCAAATTGTCACATTGCCAACTTGACCTCTCGGAGGTCTTGTACAAGCCCTTAGACATCGTTCACTGCATAACATATGAAAAGTACTGCGGAATGAAAACTTTTAGAATATATCTAAAAATCTCATGTATACAGAACGATAAAAACACTAAGTCTCAAAGTAGACAACTTAGACTCATGAACATCTTTAGGTCAAAACCAATACAACAATTGAATACGAATGAACAAAGTTGATTACAATGGCCTTACTACAAAATCTAAACATATTGATGTCCTCAGATCAATTGTGGACATACCACGACTTTGTTTGAATGAGTGCTAGTATCAAAGCTTCACCTCAACCATCTCTTCTGAAATGCCGCCTACACCTTTATAAGTAAACAACATATGGAAATAGCACATTGTATGTACTAAGTAGGTGATATGCAATAAAACCATGCAAAAAGGAAATTTGTATGAAACATGCTCTTTTGAGAGAATTTTATAACATAAGCATAAGAACCACGTTTAACACCAACTTTACATATAAGTCATATTCCAAGTAGTTCAACATATAGCATTAACAACACTTTCAACCATATAGCACATAACTCTTTTACAAAAGGTTATCCCAAGATTCACTTAAGTAAGAAAATAAGAGACCGTCCATACAACCTCTTCAAGCACACCTAAATAACCATTAAGACTACCTAAGATAAGATATTTCCCGTTTGAACACATAGTCACCACCTAAGGTTACTCAAAGATTCAATTCAGTAAAACATGAAGAGGCCGCCAATACACCTTCTTCAAGTCTAACTAAGAAACCCTTAAAGCTACGCTAGATAGGGATCCTATTCTTCAACTTATATTAACTTAAGCTATAATCATTTACTAAGTCATTTAAGATTCATTTAAGAATTTTCTAAAGTTTAACATAATGGTCTTCGAAAGACCTAAGGAACCTACATGCTAGCATCACAAAAACTTACTCGTCCCATGTCTAGATAGCGTCCCATTCAACTACCTAAACTTTGTAAAACTTATCAAACGATATGATGTATCCTACAATATGAGAATAGGCATTAAATGACATAGACCATACTAGCTAGGCATGGAATTCGAAGTCTACCCTACTCTGATGGAGGGTGTTTTACTTACAAATGGTAGAACTAGGACACATCCCATGTAGACACATGGTTAATGAATATCAAGGGTTTCTTTGTACTCTAGTCTCCTTCTAGAGAAGACCCATTACCCATTACATATTCACTCGGTGCTAGCCTTTGTTCTCATAGAGTAGTTTAATCACATAAGGGCATATGAAAAGGTACCATCTCTTGGTCATTACAAAGTCATAATGCATCTACCAAAGATGGGTCCACTAGGGCTGCCACTAAATTGCCAATAAGGATAGCTCATCCTTAACCCTCTTTCTATATAGAAAGTTCCATGTATCAGTCATGCTTAGAAGGAAACCATCTTAGGTCTACCAATCGTAGACTTTAATTCAACATTCATTCTTACACATACAAGACAACAGTGCATAAGCCTACTAAGTCAGGATGTTCATATTCATTTACATAGCATGCATCAAGTAGAGGAACATAGTCTACCCAACAAGACACACACATCATCTTCATATCTTTTATACAATAGTGTTTGAGTATCATATAGGAATAACAAAGTCAACCTATGAAGATGCACTAGTAAAATAACTAGAGACACCACCCTAGTCTTTCATTATCACATATAGTCAACTAGTAGAGTTCATAATCCAATCTCACATATACACATGTATCACATAATCCTTCACATTAATAATATTCAAGTCATAACATGATAATATCACTATTCATAAAGTAATGCTGACTAGGTCACGTTCATCACAATTCTTATAATAATGCCGACAAGGCCATGTTCATCACAACTATAACATATAAGAACTGCCACTATAAGTGGACCATACCAATCATCACAATTCAATACCTATACTACACAATATAGAAGAGGTTAGGTCAACATACAACCATTACATCATAAACACCTCCAATCCTTAGCAATTTCAATCAATTCAAGTCACAAGGCTCTTACCCATAGCTATAAACACAAATCCAAAACAATAATCGAACTATAAAATTGGTCAAAAAGAGACAATATGAAAATCATCAAACTAAGGCAGCCTATAAACAATTCTATCATAATCTATACATGTTTATATAGCCCAATATAATATTCACTAAGATCAAACCATGATCAAATCACCCACATTAGGGCCAAAATAGAATTTGATGATTTTCATGGGTTCATAGAGAATTTTGACTTAAAACATTGTATTAACATCAATTTAATCATAAAACATTGATTCAAAATATTTTATGAAATAACCCATGGCTAAAATTTAAAATAGAAGATTTCATGTTTTTTACTATCTTTAGAAACCATTGAAATTGGCTCCTTCAATAGAAGAGGAGTCAAGGATGAAGCACCATAACTTAATTCTGAAGAAAAGCCCACAAGATTTAAGGAGAAAAACTTTGAAAAATCTATCTTCTTCCTTGGAGCTTAAAAGATTCATCAATGGAGGTTTTTGGTAGAGAAGGACTCCAGAGGTTTTGTTTTTGACTTGAGGTTTTTTATTTGAAGGGTAAATTGGAGTTATAAAGGCTCAATAATCAAGTCAAACTCAACTTAAATTTCTGAAATTATCATTGCGAAACAAGTACGTGATGCGGAGCTGCTCCCGCAAGATTTTTGAAATTAATTTCTGAAACAGTGAAGTCCGCCTTGTGTCCGCAACGGGGAGCAAATTTTGGCCTTTGATGGACCAATTCCGCGACGCGGACTGGTTCCCTCAATGCTTAAGTTGCTACTGCCTTGGGCAAGTTACTTTCTCAAGGCTTGGTCCTCATCAAGGACCCTTATGGCGGTCTTTTTGTAGTTGTGCCCGGACGTCTCCACCTCAAATACTCTGGTTTACATGTTAGGAACCTCTCATATCAATTTCAAGCAAAACTAATACGTAAAACATTTTAAAACACACTAAGGAACACAAGCACATTTCAAAGGCAAAACCTTCGAAAGTCTTGGACGTTTGACTTTCAAACTCTTCTAAACTTTACACATGCCTACTAACACTATATTTAGACATTTCAAGGTTTAATAAATTCATAACCAACATTTAAGGATCTAATTCAACCAAGCTCATTTTGAGGGTGTAACAACATTAGTGTATATGAGAATTATCCTTTCATTAGATACCATCAACCTATACTACTTGTAAACTTGAATGAGGTGTGAGTGTGTGTACATTGTTCAACATTAGAACATAATGTCTATCAACATAACATTAAGTCAGCCACCCTCTTAAGATCACAATACACATTCATGCATATGCCACACACCACATTATAGCATAGGAGACAAGACAACTTCACCATTATATCCAAGACTTCTAACATTGTCTAAGATCACACATTGATATAGGGGTACATAGGTAGGGGTCATTCACCATTAACACTTCATCAATGGCAGTACATAGACCAAACCTAACCCTAACAAATTGATTCAAATGTAGAAGACACCATCAACACCTACCCATGATTCCATATGTAAAGACTAGGCATATACTCACATTGTGATCATCATAACCACACCTCATTATTCACACACTTGTCTTCAAGGACATGATAAACATATATAATGATTGAAAAGAAAGTAAAAACCGCTACCATAAGTGGACCATACCACACAATGCCATAGAAGACCAATTTACCATCAATTCTATTTAAAGTGGAAGGAATATGACAAACTCACCAATTCTCAAAGCATTGTTCATCATTGATAAATACTCATAATTGATCAATAACTCATATATAAGGCAGTATCTAAAAGTACAATATCATAATCAAAATTATGATTCAACCATCATAGGATCAAGATCACATTATGTGCACTACATCATCAATTCTATATAAGGTGGAGGAATATAGGTCGAACTTACCAAATCACCCAACCATGATCCTCATTGCTCAATTGCCCATAATTCACCATCAATTTACATAGAATAAAGTAGCTATAATCAAGTTATCATAATCGAATCACACTACAATCATCCTAACTTCAAGATCACAATAACCACAATATAGGCTAAATTGAGAAATTGGGAGGATCATGGGTTCATAATAAAATTGGATTGAAATTCACTTTAAAAACAGTAGCTATCATCAATTCATCATAGGCATGCTTTTGAAAACATTTTGAGAAGGAACCCATGGCTAGATTGAAAGATTGAAGGCTTTCTCATGAAATCTCATTGAAAGGAACTCCTTAGATGAATGGATAACTAAGGATGAAGAATCAACATACCTCATTACATGAAGTACCAAGAAAACATGAATAAGAAACCTTGAAAATCCATCACGATGGCTGCTCTTGAGCTTCATCTCCAATGGAAGTTTCTAGAGAGGTTTTGTTGTGAGAGGAAAGGGTGAAATTTGAAGAATGAATTGAGAATTAGATTTTTATCTTTTTAACCAATTTAATATACCCAAAGTAACCCATAATAACTGTCCATATTAATTTAGGAACGTTGGGTAAATTTCTCATGCACCCTTTAGCATGGCAGCGTGCATGCTGCTGATTGCAGGCTGCATCGATGGGAGCCAGTCGACGGACCATTACCTAGTCGACGGCGCCATACTATTGCTCTGTAGATGGTGACTGAGGATCAATTTTGGGAGCTTAAGCTCCCACAACTAAGTGTGGAGAAATGGCCCCATTGACGGGGCGTCACCTAAAGTACGAGGTGTCATTCCTTTAGCGTAGATTGACACTGCCAATGCAGTGTCTAAGAATCCTTTGAGTCCACCTCAAGGACCCCTTTTGTGGTCCTTGGGGATTCGTGCCCAGAAGTTTCAAACGTAAATACGATCATTTATATGTTAAGAACCTTCCATATTAATTTGAGCATCAAAAAATTTGTCAAACATACCAAGGCGCACTAGAACACACTAGCACGTCTCAAGGCTAACTTTCGAAGGTCATCGGATGCTCTTGGACTTTTGACCTCCAAATCACCTTAAAGCAAGTATGAATACTGTAAAACAATTATTTAACATATTATAAACCTTTTTAGGCACATGTGAGGCTCTAAGAACCTTTTTTTATTTTGAGAGACCTTACAATATCCGCCACTTGGGAACATTCGTCCTCAAATTACACTTGGACATTTTAAAACACATTCAAGGACTCAATTAACCATAGAGCATCTCACAACATTCAACACATCATCACATAAAAGTCAATGCAACAAACTTACAAGGAACACCAACTTCAAACCATTTTGCACTCAATGAAACACAAGAAAGCAAAACCTTTATTCACTCACTCCTTAATGCATCAAACACATAGGCTCTTGTCATGTTCATAGGAGGAACATCCTTCTCCTTATCATAACGTTGTTTTTACATCTTATTTGATTAAGACCTAATTATGAAACAACCTTTAAGTCACACATAGGCAGATTCAACATCGCTCAATAAGTAACAAGCAACTCACACTAGATGCACATATATCATGAGTAATATTGATTAACAAAGATCCTCATCTTTTAGACATATTACCATTTCGGCCATACTTAACATCTCCATGTTTAGCTATGTGTAAGGAGGAATGTTCTTCTCCTTAACATACTTACATGTTATCATTGTAACAATCCTAAAATGACTATGCTAAGTAATGCCTAACGTATCTAGAATGCCTAGATTAGACCGGGTTCACACGGATTGATGCACATAGAACCAGACCTATGAACCCTTGCAAAAGCCAAGCCAACCAACTTGGTGAGTTAGTTGAGCTAGGAAAGGTTGGTTCCAGCCATGTAGGGCACCCGAATAAGAAGATTTACCAGGATGAGTCTTAACCGGACTTAAAAAGGGGTAATCTTAAGTTTGGAGGGTCTAGGGGTAAAATGGTCTTTTCCAGGATAAGGGTATTATTTTAATTACCCTAATTAATTATTTAATACGGTTAAGGGGCAATTTGGGTAGAGGTTGCCGAAATTGACCCTTTAAGCAAAATCTAGCTCCACCCGGGTTAGAGACTTGGTGAAAGCAAGGATTAAATTGATTTAATTTTATTAAGTGAATTAGTTGAATTATTTAATATTTAAAAAGCTGATTTAAGTAAGGGAAAAATCAGATTTTTAATTAAAAAATAATAATAATAAAATTAATAAATAATGAGGAGTTCTAGTTTGACTTAGCCTCCACCTAACTCTCCTAATCCTAATCCTAATCCTAATCCTCTCATTCTCACGTCTGTCACTCTCATTCTCACATTTTTTATCATTAAAATAACTGAAAATAATAGTTCTTCACTCTTGAAGAACTTACACACAAAAACTCAAACGAAAAACTAAGCTAGAAACGAAAATCAACAACAAGTTCTTGACGGGATTGTGCTTGAAGTTTCGGTGGTGAGGCTTGGTTTCATGGTAATTTGGCAGCATTGAAACAAGTGTTTAATGACATTAAGGTATGAGTTTTCTTCTCTCTTGGTCCCTTTCCCAAGATACCCTTAAGGTTCAATTTAAATCACGATTGAAAGACTAAAGTTGTCCCCGTTGCATGCCCCTGTCATTAGTCCTATGAACGATTCAAAACATGCGTTGGCATGTCTTCTGGTAGTTAATGTTAGGTCTGGTTGTGATTATGTGTTGAATGTCTGGTAATAAATCATGTAAAAGAGGAAAAATATATTCCGGTAAAGTGCATTAAGTGGACTGTTTTGAGCATGTGCGTGCTGAAAATTTGACTAAGTTTGCTGCCTGAAATTTGTATGTTAAATATTGTGTTTTGCGTGTGTAAAAATGCTAAAAACGTGATTTTCATAAGAGGTTAAGGTGACTGACTGAATGTCACTAAAAATGTTACAAAAAAATCAACAAAAGAATGAGAGAAAAATGGATTGGAAGAGACCAAATTTCAAGCTGTAGTCTCGGCCAAAATGACTAATTTTTAAAAAAGTATAAAACAATTGTGAGGTCACTGGGAATTGAACCCAAGACCTCACCAAATGTAAATTACATAAACTTTTCATGAAAAAAATGAAAGGAAAAATAAATGTGGAGAGTGGGGATTGAACCCCCAACCTCTTGAATGGATGAGAAAGTTAGGAGAAAAATAAAGGAGAATAATAAATGTGGAGAGTGGGGATTGAACCCCCAACCTCTTAAATGAATGAGAGAGTTAGGAGAAAATAAAGGAGAAAAATAAATGTGGACAGTGGGGATTGAACCCCCAACCTTTTGAATGGATGAGAGAGTTAGGAGAAAAATAAAGGAGAAAATAAATGTGGAGAGTGGGGATCGAACCCCCAACCTCTTGAATGGATGAGAGAGTTAGCAGAAAAATAAAGGAGAAAAATAAATGTGGAGAGTGGGGATTGAACCCACAACCTCTTGAATAGATGAGAGAGTTAGGAGGAATATAAAGGAGAAATATAAAATGAGGTTAGTGGGGATTGAACCCACAACCTCTTGGATAGGTGAGAAAGTTAAAAGATAAATTAAGAGAAAAAGAATGAGCTTGTGGGGGATTGATCCCACAATCTCCATGCCTTGGACGAAAAATAGAGGAGAAAAAGAAAGGAAATATTATGGGGCTGATGGGGATCGAACTAGGGTCCCCCAAATCTGAAAAATGCAATCACCAAGTTTAAAATAAGATTAAGTGTTGTCCAAGGGATTCGAAATCGGGTTCCCTTGCCCAATTGCGTATTTACACATAAGTCATACGTAATGTCACATCCGGGTTTACCCCCTAGACGTAACCAGCGTCGTCGTCCTCTCGGAGGACTAAGACAAGCCTCTTAGCTTCGTCATAGCATTCATCGACTAAAAATCAGAAAGAATTAAAAACTTTTTATCTAAAACTACTCGGAGGTTTACATAGACCTCTACATACACATCATTATATATATCAAGTATACATAGACTTGTTCATATACGAAGATTACTTAGTCTTCTACTTTTATTTCATACACTTATATATTTAGAAAATAATAGTCATAAAACCGTCTCATCTCATAAACCATCTATCGATTACAATAAGTCTTGGGCATAGCCCTACATCAAATGAAAGAAGCCGCATATAGGCTGTCTACTACATCGTCTCAAGAGAATAACAGAGTCAACATAGAATCATAGTAACTACACATCATAAAAGAGAGATATCGGCCACGTCCTCGAGAGAGTGAGGACCTACCACTTGGATGGCAAAATACCCAAGTCTTCCTTCCTAGCAATTTGGATCAAGCTCAACGACCCGAACCTAAAATGTTTGGGAAAAGGGAAAGAAAAGGGATTAGTACTCCACATGTACTAAGTATGGAATCTCATATACAATTACCAATCAAATATATTTAAAAAGGGACATTTATGAAAACATAATAGACTACATATGCAATTAAACCATAGCAAAGCAAAGTATACTAATGATAACCTTCAATAAGTCACAAGTGCAATGATCAAGTAAAATTACCATGTCTCCTACTCAATCAAGTAACCTACCAAGACTACAATTAGAAATTTGCTTACCAACATACTCTTCATATCATAATACGTCCTTCTTCAAGCAAAGACAACAACATTATATTCATAAGCATGTTATTCAACATACAAACCATTTACATTATACCATCTCTTTACATATATAATATTGACCTCTCAAAGTTCCTATCAAGGAAAAACTAGTGCAAGGCGTAGGTAGAGTCCCATACCCCTACCTAAGCTATAGCCAACCTCTCAAGTTACTTTGATTGGCCTATACCTTATTCATTCATTTAGTTTAGGGAACATTTGCCTTAACCGACATAGACCACATAATCGAATGTGGAATCCGGTGTTATGAAACCTTACACCGATGGAAGGTGGTCTACCGGCCAAGGTAGAACCTAATGTAAACATAGCTATCTAGGTGGATCCACTAGCTAGTATCCTATGGTGGCAACATAGTTCAAGAACTAAGAGGTAGATATCCCTATTTATACCATTTGGTAATATGGGCCGCTCCTCATGGGAATCCCTTAAAGTGACACATCCCTCATACATGGGAGTTATCGTCACATGGGCAACTTCTAGGATGAATCTTTCCTTTCTAGGGACAAGTCATCACCTCCCATTGTCAAGTTCGCTCGGTGCTAAGCTAAGTCCCCATTTAGAGAAATCTTTAGTCTTTATTAATTTTCTCAATTTAATTAGATAGGAGGGTCAATCCCTCGTATAATCATCCTTATAGCTCAATAAGAATTGTATGAGAATTAGTCCTTTCATTAACAATTCATATAGGTGAAGTCAACCCTCGTATAACTCATCATAATAGGGCACCTCGTACAACTTCCCTATATTACATTACACCTAGCAACCTCACAACCAACCTAAGCATATCAATTCATGTATCATATCAACTTATCACATCAATCAAAGCATACTTCAACATAACATTATCACTTGATGACAATTAACGATAATTTGAAGTAAAGGCTAGGATCATCAAGACTTACCCATACTCCTCCATAATCCATCAATAAAGGGCATTACCATCAACCCATAGATCAACCAATCTTAGATCATCACATCAATGAATTTCAATAATAAATCACGAGAACTAACCAAATAGAAGCACTATACTACGAAGCAATACTACATCAAAGCTTAGTAACATGATCTAAAGTGTATCTTCTTAACTTAAACTCAATATTCAAGAACATTGGTGTGAAGAACTTCAATTCATCATAATAGATCCATAATCAATGCAATATCAATCATTAAAGACCATTTAACTAAATATGAAATCAATCAAACACAACCTAATTCATATCAATTCTACATTTAGGGTTAAGGGTTAGGGGTCATCACCCACAATCTAGATCAAACTACATCAATTAACCATAATCAAGTTACAATTCATGATAATCTATTCATTCTAACCCAAGGAATACCTAATTAACTCAATTCACATGATCAAATTCGGATTTGGATGAAACCCATAAGAAACTCAACTTTTTGGAAAAAGCTTTGAAGGAACCCTTTGAGGAAAGAATCTCAAAGGTGAATTAGATCCCATACCTTAAGGTTTGATGACGTTTTGATGGTGAATTTCGTGCTAATCCAGCCCCCAATGATCTCCCCAAGTTGATCTCCAATGGAGTCTTCCAATAGAGAGAGAAAGTAGAGAGAAGGAAGAGAGTTTTGTTTTTGAGAGAATGATTAGGCTAATGAGGGTTGGGGTATTTATAGTAGGGTCTTAAGTCACTTAATTAGTCTCTCTTAAACCCCTAATTACCCCTAAGTCAATTAATTAATTAACTAAGTAAAACTAACTTTTCCGAAACTGCCACAGACCTTCCACGACGGATCCCCGATGACGGTCCGTCGTGGGCGTGATGGACTGACATCCCTCCGTCCTGCACATCCGTCACGTTGGTCAGAGACTTGTGCAGGCGGAGGCTTTCTCCTCAAGCGCACGACGGTTCCACGACGCCGGACCGTCGTGGCCGTAACGGACTGGCTTTCCTCCGTCCTGCACTTCCGTCACGCTGGTCAGAGACTTGTGCAGGCGGAGGTTTTCTCCCCAAGCAATAAGGCTGGCATAACGGAGGACTCGACGCCCCGTCGCGCCTGTGATGCCTTGCCATGGGGTCCGTCATGCCCTGCTGCTTCAGGGGTCCTCCTCGAGGGTCCTTGTTTGGTTCGTGGGGAGTCGTACCCTGACTTTTCCAGCATGATACCATCCCACCCAATATTCTACACCTATGGTTACAACTGTTTAACAAATTCCGACTCTTTAACTTGGTTAAATCAAAAGGACACTCTAGTCCTCTTATGAACCAATTTGCCGGACGTTTAAGAGTTTCAGTTCCAACACCACTTCAAAGACTCCAAATATGCCTAATTGGCTAGGAACACTGGTTTAGATCCTAAGGAGACCACTTAAGTCTTATCTCATGACCTCGGTATTTCAAAATGTTACATTATCCCCCCTTAGGAACATTCGTCCCCGAATGACACCAAACACTCTTAAAATGTGGGAGTAGACTCAAGACCAGCAGCTCAACCAATTCACAATATTTAGTTAGCATGACTATATTATTTCATAAAAATACTATAAAACGTCAATTTACCATTCATGATCTCAACATTTCCTCATGAGGTTTTTCTCCTTTTCATATAGGCATGAGCTCAATTATTTATCACACAAATCAATTAGTACAAAGTTCATTTTATCAATATACTAAATACAATATCAGCAAGGATTAACCATACCTAAATCACAAAAATTGACTCAATTATGCAAGAAGCAAGAAAACTTCCAAATTTATCTAAGGTCACCTTAAAGTGACTCCATTTTAGAAGTCTCCAAAACTAGGAGTTTTGCAAAGTTTCATAAAAACAACAGAGATTCAAAATATCTAACATATTTATATCATTAGAGAGAGATACTAACCTTAAACATCGAAAAGATGAGGATAATGGGTTTTCATGTCGGCCTCCGCCTCCCATGTTGCACCCTCAACTAGGTGGTTCCTCTATAGCACCTTTACGGAAACCACCTCTTTGTTCCTCAACCTTTTCACTTGCCTATCAAGGATTTGAACCGGAACCTCCTCATAAGAGAGGTTATCCTTGACTCCGAGGCCTTCAAGAGGAAGAATAGACTCGGGATTCCCGACACACTTCTTCAACATGGAGACATGGAAAATCGGATGAACCAAAGCTAGCTCATCAGGTAATCTTAAACGATAGGCAACTTTACCAACCCTTTCCAAAGTCTCATAAGGGCCTACATATCGAGGGCTCAACTTCCCTTTCTTGCCAAATCTTACCACTCCCTTCATAGGTGAAATTTTTAAATACACCTTATCACCCTCTTCAAACTCCAAGTCCCTTCTTCTATTATCGGCATAGGACTTTTGTCGACTATAGGCTGTTTGCAACCTATTTCTTATAATATGTACATTCTCCAATGTCTTGTAAATCAAGTCGGGACCGAGTATCGATGACTCACCTACTTCAAACCATCCTATAGGAGACCTACACCTCCTTCCATACAAGGCTTCATAGGGAGCCATGGAGATGGACGAATGGAAACTATTATTATATGCAACCTCCACCAACGGCAAATGCTTATCCCAACTCCCTTTAAAATCAATGATGCAAGCTCTAAGCATATCCTCAAGAGTTTGAATCGTGCGTTCCGCTTGACCATCCGTTTGAGGATGGAAGGCCGTACTTAATTTTACTTTAGTACCCAAACCTTTTTGAAACGACTTCCAAAATCTAGATGTGAATTGTGCACCTCTATCCGAAATGATGGATAACGGAATACCATGACGACACACAATCTCATATATGAAAATCTTCGCATAATCTTCCGCCGAATACGTAGATTTGACGGGGATAAAGTGAGCGAACTTAGTCAATCTATCAACAATCACCCATATAGAATCAAATGACTTTTGAGTCCGAGCCAACCCTACTACGAAATCCATATTAATGTCTTCCCACTTCCAAGTAGGAATTTGGATCTCCTGTAGTAAGCCACCCGGCTTTTGATGTTCCGCCTTCACTTGTTGACAATTCGGACATTTAGCAACAAATTCCGCTATATCCCTCTTCAAACCTTCCCACCAATATATTTCTCGAAGGTCATGATACATCTTTGTAGAACCGGGATGGATGGAATAGTGGGATCCATGGGCTTTATCAAGGATCCGATCCCTCAATCCATCCACATCAGGAACACAAAACCTCCCTTGATACCTCAATACACTGTCTTCTCCTAAGGAGAATGACTCGTTCGTCTTGCCAAGAACCGATTCCTTTAACTCCATCAATAGTTGATCAAGGTGTTGTTTGGACTTCACCTCAACCACCAATGATGACTCGGAGCTATGATGAACCGTGGCACCTCCATTTAGCGAACTCACCAATCGCACTCCCAATCTAGTCAAACGATGAACAACTTTTACTAGATCTTTCTTATTTTCTTTGATACGAGACACACTACCCATAGTCATACGACTTAAAGCATCCGCCACCATATTTGCCTTGCCGGGATGATATAGGACACTCATATCATAATCTTTCAACAACTCTAACCACCTTCTTTGTCAAAGATTCAAATCTTTTTGGGTAAACACATATTGAAGGCTCTTATGATCAGTGAAAACATCCACATGAACACCATACAAGTAGTGTCTCCATATTTTTAAAGCAAACACCACGGCCGCTAACTCAAGGTCATGAGTAGGATAATTTCTCTCATGCACCTTAAGTTGCCGCGAAGCATAGGCAATCACCTTCCCATTTTGCATAAGCACACCCCCCAAACCTACGCGGGATGCATCACAATACACAATAAACCCTTTAGATCCTTCCAGTAAAGTTAACACCTGAGCAGAAGTAAGCCTATCCTTCAATAATTGAAAACTCTTCTCGCATGCCTCTGACCATTCAAACTTTTTACCTTTTTGAGTCAATGAAGTCAAAGGAGATGCAATGGATGAAAATCCTTCTACGAACCTTCGATAATAACCCGCTAGACCCAAGAAACTCCTAATGTTAGTTGGGGTCAAGGGTCTAGGCCAGTTTCTTACCGCATCTGTCTTCCTTGGGTCTACCTCAACTCCCTCACTAGAGATGATATGCCCAAGAAATGCCACCGACCTCAGCCAAAACTCGCACTTGTTATACTTGGCGAACAATTTATGTTCCTTAAGGGTTTGCAATACTACCCTTAGATGATCCATGTGGTCAACCTCATTTTTTGAATACACCAAGATATCATCGATAAATACAATAACGAATGAATCAAGGTAATTTCGAAACACCCTGTTCATCAGATCCATAAACGCCGCCGGAGCATTTGTGAGACCAAAGGACATAACCACGAACTCATAATGCCCATATCGAGTCTGAAAAGCTGTCTTTGGAATATCTTTATTTCTCACTCTAAGCTGGTGGTACCCGGACCTCAAATCAATATTTTGAGAAGTAACTCGCTCGTTGGAGTTGATCAAATAAATCATCAATCCGAGGAAGAGGATACTTGTTCTTGATGGTAACCTTGTTGAGTTGTCGGTAGTCAATACACATCCTTAAGGACCCATCCTTCTTTTTCACGCACAAGACCAGAGCACCCCATGGAGAAATGCTAGGCCTTATAAAGCCCTTGTCTAGAAAATCTTTAAGTTGTGCCTTCAATTCCTTTAACTCGGCCGGAGCTATTCTATAAGGAGGAATAGAGATAGGATTTGTTTCCGGTAGCAAATCGATACCAAAATCGATTTCCCATTCGGGAGGAATGCCAGGAAGGTCATTAGGAAAGACCTCCGTAAATTCACTCACCACGGGGACTGACTCTATAGGAGGAACTTCGGAATCCACTTCTTGGACTCTCACAATGACACCCCTTCGAGATCATTTTACACGCCTTTAGGCATGTTATGAAATGACCTCTAGGAAGAGAATTTCCACCCTTCCACTCTATAACGGGTTCATTTGGGAAACAAAACCTCACAATTTTGGTCCTACAATCGATGGAAGCGAAACTAGCATGCAACCAGTCCATACCTAATATGACATCAAAATCAAGCATGTCTAGCTCAACTAGATCAATATGAGAAACTCTATGAGGCATTGAAATAGGACAATTTCGATAGACCCTTTTTGCTACCACTGATTCACCAACCGGAGTAGACACCAAAATAGGTTCATGCAATACATCAGGTAATGTACTAAACTTCTTAGCTACTAATGGAGTAACGAAAGACAAAGTAGCACCCGGATCAAGTAATGCATACACATCAATGACAAAGATTTGTAACATACCAGTCACCACATCGGGAGAGGCCTCTTGGTTATCTCTCGAACGAAGAGCATAAAAACGGTTCTTCTTAGGAGCCTCACTCACTTGCTTTTGCACATTCCTTTCTCGGTTCCTTATGTTAGGGCAGTCCCTAACTTTGTGATCACTCTTCCCACAACTAAAGCAATTTCCCGTTCCGATCAAACATTCACCATAGTGCTCCTTCCCACACTTAACACAAGTAGGCTTCTCATTAGATGAGTTTCCACCCTTTCCTTTTGCAACTTTTGGTATAGGGGCTTTAGGATCCCTAGTCTTGGGAAATTTGGATGGAACGTGGTTTGAGAACCTCTTCTTGAATCTAGGCCTGTCTTGAATTCCCAACCTATCTTTAGCAGTTTCACTCTCATAAGACCTTGTCCTTCTTATGTCCTTATCCTTATCCTTCCTTTTTGCTCTAGCCTCCTCAACCTTTCTTGCATGCACCATGAGACGACCAATGTTCATGTTATCATGTAGCATAGCCGATTGACACTCCTCTTGTAAGTCGTCCAATATACCTGTCACATATCGACTCATTTTGTCTCTAGGGTTGAAGACCAAAGACGGAGCATATTTGTCCAATTGAGTAAATTTCAGAGAATACTCATGAACACTCATCGTTCCTTGGCGGAGATTGATGAATTCCACCACCTTCGTTTCCCTCATCTCTCTAGGGAAGAACCGATCAATGAAGGCCCCTTTGAATAACTCCCACATCACTAACCCACTTCCAAGTGTCCTGTTGTCCTTCCATTGCGCATACCATATCTGAACGACATCCTTGAGTTGGTAGGAGGCCAACTCGGCATTCTCGCTAGATGACAGCCCCATAGCCCACAAAATCTTGTGAACCTCATCAATAAATTCCTGAGGGTCTTCATCAACCTTCGACCCATAAAAGACAGGAGGATTCATTCGAGTGAAATCCCTAAGTCTGGAGGCCATAGTCTGTTCATGGACTCTAGGTGTCAAATCCCTATTGGCTTGAGCAGTCATAGATTGGGCTTGCACGGTTGCGGCTTGAGCTTGAGTAGTCATGGCTTGAGCCATTTGAGCAATAATAGCTCTCATCTGAGCTTCTGTCATCGGTGGAGGATCAGCAGGAACCTGGTCATCAATAGCAACCTCTTTAAGAGGAGGAGCAGGTTCATCACGAGGAATTCCCGCAGCAGCCATCTCTTCCTCAAGTCTTCGAGCCGCGTTTCTTCTAGTATTCATCTCCTATAACCAAAACACAAGGTTCAGGCGAAAGCATATCCGACATACATTCTAGGGGCACGATATGGATTTCCAACAATGAGAATGATTCCTAATCGCCAAATAAGTTCCTATTCATAAGTGTGGCGCGCTTCACAATTATGAATACAAACTTAAATAACGTGGTTGAGAAAGAGACGTTAACATCAAGGATATTCAACCTCATGCTCTGATACCAAGTTTGTCACATCCAGGTTTACCCCCTAGACGTAATCGGCGTCGTCTTCCTCTCGGAGGACTAAGACAAGCCTCTTAGCTTCGTCATAGCATTCATCGACTAAAAATCAGAAAGAATTAAAAACTTTTTATCTAAAACTACTCGGAGGTTTACATAGACCTCTACATACACATCATTATATATATCAAGTATACATAGACTTGTTCATATACGAAGATTACTTAGTCTTCTACTTTTATTTCATACACTTATATATTTAGAAAATAATAGTCATAAAACCGTCTCATCTCATAAACCATCTATCGATTACAATAAGTCTTAGGCATAGCCCTACATCAAATGAAAGAAGCCGCATATAGGCTGTCTACTACATCATCTCAAGAGAATAACAGAGTCAACATAGAATCATAGTAACTACACATCATAAAAGAGAGATATCGGTTACGTCCTCGAGAGAGTGAGGACCTAACACTTGGATGGCAAATTACCCAAGTCTTCTTTCCTAGCAATTTGGATCAAGCTCAACGACCCGAACCTAAAATGTTTGGGAAAAGGGAAAGAAAAGGGATTAGTACTCCACATGTACTAAGTATGGAATATCATATACAATTACCAATCAAATATATTTAAAAAGGGACATTTATGAAAACATAATAGACTACATATGCAATTAAACCATAGCAAAGCAA